>WEDG01004367.1:0-104317 GCA_017591395.1 Schistocephalus solidus
GTGAAAATATAGACTTCCCGACTTTTCCAGGGACCAATAGCATTAACGGTTAAAAAGTGACACAAGCCAATAGGACTAGAGAATTGACATGAAAAACTTGTGCATGCTAACCAATGGGAGCGTTCATTCCTGGCGCTAGTAATCTGCTAGTAATCTGAGCTACTAGAGAAAATTGAGAAACTTTGATTCCATCTTTACATTGCCCCCTCCTGCGTAAAGTTGTCGCTGTCCTCAGCGAGCTCAATGTCATCTCGCAAACGTACGGGGTCCCTTGAATTTTGAAGGTTATAAGGCATTACGGTTTCTTCTCCACCTTCGGGTGGGATTTTCAACCCACCTCTCGACCCCCTCATGATCTACGTAACGCACTGCATCGCCTGGGTGTTCTGCTCTGTGGTTATCTTCCGTTGGCCTTTCCCCAGTTTAAGTCGATTAAAGTGAACCGTGAATTCAGAGGTGAAAGGTCGATTTCGATCTTGAATGACGCAGGTCGTATCAGAGAGCATTCTGGTGACGTTATATGGCCCTGACCAGTCCATTACTAACTTACTCGGTAATCCCAGGGGAGTCGCATGTTCCCTGAGCCACACAACATCACCGACATCATATGGACACCCATGTGCCAGCCTGTCATAGTGTTCCTTTTGATGCCTCTGGGCTCCTTGTAAGTGCATCCGTGCTTCCTCTGTTTTTAAACGCATTTTCTTGTGCAGTGAATTGACGTAAGAACCAACCGGTATTTGCTTATTCTCAAGAGGTACCTGTAGATCATCTGGTATTCATATTTCACGTCCACAGGTGAGATGCGAAAGGCGTCTGCTGTGTCGAGAGCCCATCTACATATGCAATTATTAAAAGATGGCCTGGAGCAACAGTTTTTAGCTGAAATCTTTGGGAAGGGGTTCTGCTTCAGCCATTTACGCAGGAAGTCAACCATCACTCAGAATGTTCAGCTGCCCGAACTGATTGGGTGTAGTGGTCCAACTAAGTCAACGCCCACGCGTTCGTTAGTATTCCGTGGCTGAATTAGCAGTATCAGCCCTATGGAGCTATCGTCGGCGGTCTCGACGGATTTGCAGTACCAGGGTGCAAAACCAAATCAAAAGTTCCCACACTTGACCGCTTCCAAGTTATTCCAGTAGTATCCGGTGCCTCATGGGGCCCACTCGGTCTTATAAGATGCCAGACGATGTGCCTCAAAATTGTGTGTGAGCGCTTATGAAGAAACTCTCTCGTCTTTGCGGATAACGGTAAAAGAATGCACGTCACAGGTATTGTTTGCCATCCCGATAGAACAAAAACATCATTATTCATAAAAGAGTTTGTCCACACCGTGTGCAAAGCAACGCACGTCTCATAGCTATGGCCTCTCGGTTCAACTGCACTAAGTGCTCGAAAGGTACTCACTTCCTATGTGGTAGATCGGGTCAAATGTGAGGATCCTCTTGCTGAGCTTGCGCCCAAGACGGCTTTGGTCGTCTTGTATTGGGTACTAATGTTAATGTCTGTACGTGGACATTCGCGTGGGGATGGTAGGGCTTCCGGGAGAGAGCATCAGCATTATTTTGCTGATGTCCTGGACGGTATAGGCGCTCAACTTATACCCGGCTAGTCTCTCTTGCCACCTAGCAACCTGTCCTTCAGCGTTCTTAAAGTTCTGCAACCAGTTCAGTGAACTATGATCCGTGCACACGACAAAAGGCCGGTATTGGAGGTATGGCCGGCATTCCTTCACAAAGTGGGTGAGTGCGAGCATCCCTCTTCTAGTCACGCAGTAACGGCGTTCGGCCTTTATCAGGGATCAGCTTAAATACTGAATGACGCCTTCTGTACCATCTGGTTGTTGCTGGGAGAGGACGGCGCCGATGGCAGTGTCACTAGCATCGTTTTGTAGAACAAATTTCATAACGTCATTGCTAATGTCGGGAAAAACTAAAATCGGAGCGGTGCACGAATTATCCTTCAATGTCTGGAAGCTACTCGTACAATCAACAGTCCACTTAAATTGTACGTCTTTCTGGGTCAGGTTGTGAAATGGGCCGGTTATGTGAGCATATTCTTTGATAAATCTTCGAAAGTAAGAAGCCAGTCCTAGAAAACGGTGGACCTCGGTTACGTCCGTAGGGTTAGGTGACTCAGAGAATTGCCTTTCTTTCTCCTCGTCCATTTCTATGCAAGACGCAGAGACCACAGGCCCTAAAAAATTGACACGAGTACTTATAAAAACACACTTACAGAGCTTAAGTGTAAGACCAGCCTGTCGGAGACTGGCAAACATGGCTCAGACATTGTTAATGTGGCTATCGAAATCCTTAACAAGAACAATTATGTCATCCATATAAACTAGGCATGAATTTGGAATAAGCTGAGCTAGGACTTGGTTAATCGGTTGTTTAAAAGTAATTCGAGCAGTAGCTAGGCCAAATAGTACTGTCTTAAACTCGTAGAGACCTGAGAGGACTGCGAACGCAGTCTTCCCTCTGTCAATAGGTCGCACTTCTACCTGCTAGGATCTGGCTGCTAGATCTAGATCAGAGAACAACTGATTACCCGAAAGGGTAAGTAGGGTTGCATCAATGCGGAGAAGGGAGAAGGAATCTTTATTGGTCACTGCGTTTAGTTTGCAATAGTCGAAGCATAACCCCATAGTGCTATCCTTCTTCATAACTAACACAGCTGGAGTCCACCAAGAAGAATTAGATGGCCTGATAATTTCCCGGTCCAACCTATCGTCGATAATTGCCTTTAATTGGGTTTGGTAAAAAACCGGTAATCTTCTATGTGGAATCTGCGTTGGCCGAGTCAAACTTGTATGGAACTCATGTTGAGCCAAATCAGTTCATCCTAGTGAACAGCCGTCCCAATAGAAGATATCTTTGAACTCCTCTATCAAATTATGTAACTTATACGAGCTATCCTTGTCAAGATTAATGGGAGCTAAATTGTTAACATCTTTTAACTTGAATGCGTTAATTCCATGTTGACTATCTGGTACCTCGGTCCTGAAGGACACTTCAGTACCACCGACATAGAGAATGTTAACGTTGAATTCTAAGGAACATTTAAATGCAGGAAGAATGTCAGCACCTAATATCCAGTCCCAGGCAATGTCAGGACAGACAAAGAACTTATGACTAAAAATAACGCGACCTATTTCCAAATCAAGCTCTACCATGCCCTTATGTCGCAAGGTGGCCCCGTTTTCCGTCTTCAGGCTAACTGTAGGCTTCGTGCAATACTTCACTCTAGCCTGAAGGTAAAGGAAAATTTCTTGTCGAATAAGAGAGCAGCCTGCTCCTGAATCAACTTAGCAAGACAACTTAGTACTTGCTTTGGTTGCATCTAGAGCAGGGTAGTATGACATGTAACCTACGTTTGCAATAAGCATATCAGATATAATTATGCGCTAACCAGGCTCTTCTTCCTCACCTGAGATGATTACATGAACACCTGGCAAAGATGGAGGGCGGGTCTGACGACCACGTTGTTGCCACCAGTTCCGGCGTCTAGGCGACTGTGGAGAGCCTCAACAAGGAGAGGTGGGCTGCGGAGGTCACCACTACCATTGAGCCGTCTGAGTACCGATGTCACGACGCTGTCGCCGTCCCATGGCAAAGACATCGACTGAAGTGACTTGTATGGCGGCAGGGGCTTGGCGACAACCAAAGGCTGATAGGGAGGACTCTTGGATCAAGGGACAGGCCATATGAATGGCCCCCTCGCACCGGGCGATATCAAGTGCAACCTTAAGGATGCCGGGAGATCGCAGAGGAAATTGCACCTGGTTGCTGGGAGTGAGATCCGATCGACGAAGTTTTCCACGATCCTGCTCTCGAGCTCAGTGAAGGGCTCGTTTGGGTAGGCTTTCCTGGCCAGGTCGCGAAGGTGTCGTTTGAAGTACACGACAGACTCCCCCGCGTGTTAGCGGCGATCATTGAGAACGGCCCGGGCAACCTAGGGCATTGATGAGCGTCCAAACTCCCGCCGCAGACGCTCGAAGATTGTCGCGGGAATGAGCGAGGCTGTAAGGTTGGCAGCCCTGGCCACCGTTTAAACCTCATTTTCCAACCTACCCAGGATGGCGGCTGGGCGGACACCTTCGTCCACGGCCCCCAGGTACACTTCCATCTGATTCTCTCAGAAATACTAGTCATCATGCACCGTCAGCTTATCAGGCTTAGGTGGATGGTCTCCGGATGTTGAAACTATTTATCGCCTGCACCAGCCTTGTTATCATGTCTTCGGACATTTCGAATCGCACCTACTGCCGCCAAAATGTAATAAACCCGTATAAAATATGCGACGAATCCAAAATTTATGACGACCAAATAGGAACACGACAGTTTTTAAGGGGAAGTGTTTGGGATTATTTGGTACTAGAAATTAGAATTCTATTGGGACTTGGTCCTGAGAGGATCCTTTGGTGGGGATCAGCTGTCCTGGGCATATCTTTGGCAGGTCCGTAGGAGAAGAAGCGGCGATTGCTGGAGGAAGCGTCAGCGAGCGGTCTCAGGTCCAAAAAGTGATGAGCTTCAATTCTTCTCGGTATTTATGTCGTGCTTTCCAGACGATTTTGTAGATTTACGTAGAAAAGACCAATGGGTGCCAGAAATGTCAAAAAAAGAACACGCAGTTTTCATCTTTTAAATTACATTTGGCCCTTGCTTTGTGCTGTTGGATTGTAATCAGTTGTGTAAACTTCGCTAGCATATCATTACGGGATTGATTGCGCAAAAGGAGTCCTGAAAGCAGATGCCAAATGGGGGTTCAGCACTTCTCTATCGACTGACCCAGCCATTCTGATCTCGGGTTTCTCCTTTCGTAATGAACACCGACATATCCAGTATTAATTTATTTATATCGGTTTTGATATTGAGTTCGGTGATTGAAAAACCTTCGGTCGATGGCACTACTTGGGGTGGTCTGATGCCAAAGTTGCTTAAAGCCTTTTGATTAGATTGAGTGGTTTTCCACGATGACGTGAGTCCTCTGTCCTTCGAAGATTTTAAACGTAGTGATAGCGAATGAGCTGTCGGTTATTTACCGGTTTCTTTGTTGTCTTTAAGCTGTACTCCTAATTGAGGGCTTGTAATAAAACCATATTAGATACGGCGCGAATCCCAAATCAATGGTGATCTATAAGAACAAGTGTTTGGGATTATGTGGTACTAGAAATTAGAATTATATTAGGGTTTGGTCCTGAGAGGATCCTAAGGTGGGGATTGGCTGTCTTGGGGAGATCTTTGGCAGGTCCGTTGGAGAAGGAGTGGTGATCGCTGGAGGAAGCGTCAGAGAGTGGTCTCCGGTCCAAAAAGTGATGAACCTCAATTCTCCTCCGTATTTATGTCATGCTCTACATACGATTTGATAGATTTTCCTAGAATAGGCCAATGGGTATGCGTTAGTCATATCTTTTCGATCGCACAGAGCAATGACTGGCCAAAAGGATTATTTTTACAGTTTTATAGCCTTCCGGCCTTGATTAATACTTACGACGTTCTTTTAGGTAGTTAAAATATAGACTTCCCGACTTTTCGAGGGGCCAATAGCGATTGGCTAATTGAACAACTTGCTGAACGTATGCAGTGGAGTGCATTTTCCGCACAACCAATAAAACTGAAAATATTACGATAAACAAATTTCCTGAGAGAAGACAGTAGTGCAATAAAACAAACAAACATAGAAAGATAAAAAAATCGAAAAGACCAAAAAGGGACATATACCAATACAAAATAAATCGAAACTTATCTATCAAAATAACTAACCTAATCATATATATATATATATATATATATATATATATATATATATATATATATATATATATATATATATAGTATATTTTGAAGGTCTTGAAGATCTTCGAGACTGCTGATAGTGTATTTATTGGCCGAAATTCGTCAAATGACGTAAGTCAGCCGTGTTTGGGAATAGGCAGTATGTGCGATTCCTTCCATAAAATAGGAAAAGTTTCACATTCAAGAGCAAGATTTAATATCTTTTATAAGAGGGACGGAAATATATCGTTTGCATACGCCTTTAGAATGCTGACCGGGACGCCATCTGGTCCAGAACTGTAAAATTGACGAAAACGCCGAATGGCTACGGTCACGTTCCAGAGGGTAAAAGTTATGGTTTCGAGGACGTTACCGGTCCAAACCCGGATTTTAGGAAAGGAAGCGACAGCATGTCCACTAAACGTTCTAGACAAGAAAGCATTAAAGCTATCAGCAGTCAACTTAGCGTCAGCTATAGGGTTACCCAAGGCGTCTCGAAGTACGTGGTGCTGCGTTTTTCTCAGCACTTTTACTGTGCGCGAAAAGAGCTTCCTAACATTTAATGAAGGGCTTTCGGCAAAGTTGACTTCATCAGCTTGTTCTTTTTCGTCAGAGAGCCTCTTAGCCTCTTAAAAGATTTGTTGGATCAAGGGCGGGACAGAAGTGTCGTTTTGTAGATGAAAACGACGGGAGAGTCTACGCAGTCTACGGCGGAATGATAAAGGGAGGTAGACTTAATCCTTGACATAAATTATTTTCTTACGGGGAACAAAACTCGAAATGAGTGGACCTAGAACTTGGTAAAAAGTATCAGTACAAACATTCACATCTGAGCATACAAAGAAGTTAGTCCAGTCGTGGGAATTTAGGTGTGTTAGAATTTCCCTCATATTTGCTGATCTGAAATCACAGAAAAAGCTATATTTTTTGAAAAAAAGGTTTCAGCAGCCACTGGTTCTAGTGTAGAAATAACTATAGCATGATCAGAACTCCCAAGTGGATCTAAAGGTAACACTGACAATGGCTGACAACCTCTACAGAAATAAGATCAAGTATGTTTGATCCTCGGGTGCGAAAATCAACTACCTGGTCCCACATACCTATATCTATAGCCTCAAGTAGGTCTTCGAACTTTGCAGGACCGGAAATTGGAAACTAATGAACTTCAGGAAGATTGAAGTCACCTGCAATCAAGCAGTACTTCAGATTTAAGTCAGCTGCGGCGTGAAATGCCAGCGAGAGACAAAGATCGTAATCCTCGCTGACATTGGGTGGGCGATAGACACTAACAACGAGTAAAGAGAAGTTATCTTTTAGAACTACTCGGAGCCAACAGCTCTCCTCTACCACGGTAAATTGGCGATAGTCCAACGGAAGAAATGTAAGTGGTTTCCTAACATAGATACAGCTTCCTCCGCCACGGCCCTCGTGTTAATCATTCCTAATGTAAGCGTAGCCTAGAATAGAGAGTTCGGAGTCGGATACACAGGGTGTTGCCCATGTCTCTGTAACTATTACAATGTCGGGGCGGTGGATATAAACCAGAGTCTGGAGCAAAGGCATCTTATTAAGCAGAGATCTGGTATTGAGGACGATTAGTTTAAGCGGGCACGTTTTTGGTTTCTGAAACGGGACAGTAAGGCTGTCAGGGTGACTACCTTCGGCCAAAGAAATGCTCTTTTCACTTGAACTATCTGTCCATCCCTTATTTTGAGATTTGCCTCGCCATTGGTCTTTCTTGTTTCCAGTTCTATTATTAGCTGTCGCATTTTCATTTGCTCTTTCAGCCCATATTGCGGTTGAAAAAAACCTTCAAAATGCGGACCCCGCAGGGTTGATTTTCTCTGTAGCCGGAGCTGTGCCTGCGCTTGGTTTTCAAAGATGATTTTAAGAGGTCTTTGTCGAGGATTTGAGTCGGGTGTAGACAGAGCCTTCCCTATTCTATATGCCTTGAGAATTTGAATGGACTCGCCGTCCGCTAGCAGCGTTTTGCATACAATTGAAGGAGTTCCAAGTCATGTTTAACTCACTCCTTTGGAATAATTGAAGCTGACTCCGGGACACCTTTAATGACTACATTCTGTTTTCGACTCAATCGAGGGCCCGTTTGTAACTCAGATCTTTCAGCTGAGTGAGTACTGGTAACCAGTTCACTTTGCCTGATAGATCCAGATGAACCGGGTGTTGGGCAGGCTGGAGCCAAATCTCTGCACGACTTGTTCTTCTTAGACCTTTTCTTCTTTGGCTTTACAAACTCGCCAACCTCTTCAACATCGCATGTTGGTGCAACTTCTACCAGTGATGTAGCGATGGGCGGTAAAGCCAGATTAGTGCTGATGCTTCCCAAACTAAGAACTGGTGGAGTGGCGCAAGGACTGGATGGGGCTCCCCTCGGAAGTAGCAAAACTTCCTCTGGTTTACCGTGTCCAGCAATCGTGATATGTTTAATGTGACTTTTATGTAAGCTTGAAGAAGCTATATATGAATACGAATTTTGCTTTTTGGTAGGTTTATTACGAACAGAAGCGTTTTTAGCAGTTGGGCAAGATATAGACTTTATAAACTTATCTATTTCTTGTCTTAGATTGTTTATTTCCTGCTCCTTCCATGAGAATTTCTGCTGGAGGCTGATACACCCCATACATGTTTCGTCTTCGTAAGTTACAATAGTTAAGCTTACTGAACTTTACCCCGTTTAACGGGAGGTGAACAAATAGCAGAATAACGATAGTTACAATTGTTTTCTGCTTGTCCATTAACTTGCTTAATACGATCCTCTGCTAATATGGCCGAGTGGGTAGAGGCGCCGATAGACGGTCCCAAGCAGTTTTGTAGTGCAGATTCAAAACTAGGTCGTGGACTTATTTTTTGTGACAATTAACTTAAGGAACTTGAGTTTTGCATGTTATAATTGCCACAAAATTAACAGAGAGTCAGTTAGGATATTCAACAATAAGAATATGAAAATATAAGGACTCAGCCTTTGGTTTGAGCCCCTTCCGCGATTGAGAGCAGATGCAGGGAGCACACAGCTGGCGTGAGTTTCAGAAAGCAGCAAAGATCAAGAGCCCAAGTCGCAATTTACAATATCAGAGGAAAATAAAGACAATTCTTTAATACTTTGCCAGCACCGTTTCTTCTACACTGAGGTAGAGTCTAAAAACTCGTAGGCTTGAGGTACATGAAATTCGAAACCAATTTCAAACACCGGGTGAGTCCACTCACACTAGCAGCCTGGAATTTTCGTTCCCTTTTAGACAATACTTGGAGCAACCGGCCGGAACGAAGGACGGCGCTAGACGCTCGGGAACTGGCGTGCTACAAGGTGGACATTGCTGCTCTCAGCGAGACCCGAATCTCTGAACAGGATCAGCTGGAGGAGGTGGGTGCCGGCTACACCTTCTTCTGGAGCGCCCGGCCAAAGGTAGAGCGACGTGACGCTGGTGTTGCCTTTGCAATCCGGAACGACATTGTTGGATGTCTGCCCTGTCTGCCGCAGGGTATCCAGGATCACCTGATGAGCCTCCACCTGCCTCTTCGGGGAGACCACTTCGCCACCATCATCAGCGCCTACGCTCTCCCGATGACGAGCACTGATGCGGCGAAGGACAAATTCTACGAGGACCTGCACGCCTTGCTGGCGACCATGCCGAAAGAGGACAAGTTAATTGTCATTGGTTACTTCAATGCCCGCGTCGGGACGTACCACGCTGCCTTGCAGGGAGTGCTGGGTCCCTATGGTCTCGGTAGCTGTAACGATAACGGCCTCCTTCTTCTGCGCACGTGTGCGGAACACCGTTTTCTGCTGACCAACACCTTCTTCCGCCTTCCAACGCAGGAGAAGGCCACGTGGATGCACCCTCGGTCGCGGCGCTGGCATCTGCTGGACTATGTTCTCGTCCGGAGGCGAGATCGACAGGACGTGCTGGTAACCAAGGCGATCCGCGATGCCAATGGCTGGACAGATCACCGCCTCGTCATCTCCCAGATGAGGCTCTGACTACAACCCCGACGAAGGCCCCAAGGTAAGAGGCCGTCATGTAAGTTAAATACTTTTTTATTAAATTTGCCTGCTCAATGTTTTGATTTCAGCAACCAAATAACCGAGAAACTGGAGGACCTGCATGCTCCAGATGATAACGCTACCGTGGAGACACGATGGTGTCAACTGTGAAATGTCATCCAGTCCACCGCCCTCTAAGTCCTCGGACGCGCACGCCGTCAACACCACGACTGGTTTGATGACAATGACGCCGACATCAGCAACTTACTCGTGGAGAAGAATGGACTACACAAAGCCTACATGGACTTTCGGACTGACGCCACCAAAGCAGCCTTCTTCAGATGCCGGCACCTTGTACAACAACGGCTGCGGGAGATGCAGGATGCCTGGATGATCCTTAGGCTGAGGAAATCCATGGGTATGCGGACCGCAATGAAATGAAAAACTTTTTCAAAGCCATCAAGGCCATCTACGACCCCTGTTTCAAGGGACCCGCACCGCTGCTCAGCTCTGACGGCACAACACTGCTGACAGAGAAATCGCAAATTCTAAAGCGCTGGGCCGAGCACTTCAGAAATGTCCATAATTCCTTATCAGCCATCTCCGATGCTGCCATTGACTGGCTCCCTCAAGTGGACACGAACAATGACCTGGATCTGCCGCCTTCCCTACCAGGAACCATCCAGGCCGTGCAGCAGATTTCCAGCGGTAAAGCACCGGGATCCGACGCAATCCCACTGGAAGGCTACAAGCACGGTGGGCCCCGGCTGATGGCAGAACTCACAACACTCTTCCAGGAGATGTGGCGCCAAGGACAAGTTCCTCAGGATTTCAAAGATGCGACCATCGTCCATCTCTACAAACGGAAGGGGAACCGGAAACTCTGTGATAAATGCAGAGGCATCTCGTTGCTCAACATCGCCAGGATGATCTTCGCCCGTATCCTTCTCAATCGTCTTAAGGGTCACCTAGAGCAGGGTCTGCTCCCGGAAAGCCAATTAGGCTTCCACTGACACCGTGGAATAACCGATATGATCTTTGCCGCCCGCCAGCTACAAGAGAAGTGTCAGGAGATGCGAACTCACCTGTACACTACCTTCGTGGATCTAACGAAAGCCTTTGACACGGTGAATCGTGATGGACTGTGGAAAGTCATGCAGACATTTGGTTGTCCTGAGCGGTTCACGCACATGGTGCGTCAGCTTCTTGATGGGATGACGGCACGCGTCACTGACAACGGGATGGTATCTGAAGCATTCGCAGTGACCAACGGAGTGAAGCAGGGTTGCGTACTGGCCCCCACCCTCTTCAGTCTCATGTTCTCGGCTATGCTGATGGACGCCTACCGTGATGAGCAGCCTGGGATCCGCATCGCCTACAGAACTGACGGGCACCTTCTCAACAGTCGGCGTATGCAGGTTCCAACGCGCGTGTCTATGACTATAGTCCATGACTCGCTCTTCGCGGACGACTGCGCCCTTAACACCGTGACAGAGGAGGACATGCAAAGGAGCATGGACCTCTTCGCCGAAGGCTGCGCCGATTTTGGATTAACAATCAGTACAGCCAAAACGGTTGTCATGCACCAGCGGCCACCGAGCGCGGAATGCAATGCTCTTTGAATCAATGTCAACGGTGCTCAACTCAAAAACGTGTAAAACCTTCGCTTATCTAGGACGCACGATGTCGCGCAACACGAGAATCGATGACGAGGTTGTCCAACGGATCTCCAAAGCAAGTCAGGCGTTCGGCCGGCTGCAGGCCTCCGTGTGGAATCGCCACGGTATTCGCCTGAAAACCAAACCGAAGATGTACAAGTCCATCGTCTTGACGACACTCCTGTACGGAGCGGAATCCTGGACCGTCTACTCGAACTAACCCAGGAAGCTGAATCACTTTCATCTCAGCTACCTCCACAGAATACTGAAGCTGAGATGGCAAGACAGGATCCCGGACATGGAAGTCCTGGAGCGGACCGGAATCCTCAGCATCCATGCCATGCTGAGGCAAGTGCAACTGCGATGGAGCGGCCACCTGGTAAGAATGGATGACGAGCGACTACCCAAACGACTTTTGTATGGAGATGTTGCTACGGGTTCTCGTTGGCAGGGAGGTCAAAAACGACGCTACAAGGACACTTTGTAGAAATTGCTGAAGCAACTGCAAATAAACTCGGCGACATGGGAGGTCCTCGCCCAGGATAGACCGGCATGGAGAAGATCAGTGAAGACTGGTTCAGCAATCTATGAGGCCAACAGGATCCTCGCTGCCAAGACCAAAAAGCGGCACGAAAGTCACCAGCGCCCCGGACCAACACCGCAAATGCCAAGGCACTGCCAACATGCCCGCGCTGTCAACGCATCTTCGGCACGCGAATTGGCCCGGTTGGAGATCTTCGGGTGCAATGCACCAACAATCCGACAATTCCAATTTCTACGTCAGATTCTGCCAAGCCTCCTTCAGTCTCCCCCCACCCTCACTCCTGGCATCAATTCCATTACTCCCACCATCATAGAGACCACATCCATCTACTCATCACCTGTTACCTCCACTACTGCAACTACCGCCGCCTTCGCCTTCACTACCACCACCACCACCACCATCAGTGATGGGGAATCTCTCCTAAGATGTACTCAATGCGACCGCACATTCACCTCACGCATTGGCCTGGTCGGTCACTTGCGAATAAATCGTGCAGGGAGCAGTGAGCCAGTGCCTGGAGCACCATCACACAGCAGAGATCATCGCCTCTACTGCCCTCACTGTCCTCGCGCATTCACTCATCGCATGGGCTTATTTGGTCACATGCGCATCCATGACAGCGGAATTCACCACAATGCCGACAACACCGATACATCATGCACACCCTCCGCTCCTGCCATTCATAGCACCCCTGACATCCCACTACCATGAATGATACCCCCCAGCCTCTACCAATTTCTCCTGCCCACACTGTGCCCGCAACTTCAACTCACGCATCGGCCTGGTTGGTCACCTGCGAATCCATCGCACGGAGGCTGGTGAACCAGTACCTGGGGCTCCGACATACATTCAACGCGCCCGCCTTCACTGCCCTCACTGCTCCCGCACATTTACGCACCGCCTGGGCCTATTAGGACACATGCGCCTCAATGACAACCTCCGCTAAACCTTCGGAGGCTAAGATACATCAGCGCACACAACCTACACCAATACATCGACAACACCCTCACAATCACCATTTACCAGAGTATATCACGGTTTCCTAGAAACCGTGGCTGGGAAGTCTGCCAATCTGACGCTTCCATCAGACCACGCCGTCGGCTCAGTGTATGTGCTGTGTGTGTCGAGTGGCTGACCAGTGGACTGGGAGTCAGACGGCGATGGCTGCTTCATATTAACTGAGTTAGTGAATCCTGTTGTGTGCGTTATGGGGGCCAGGTCGTGCTGTGGCGCACGAAGATGAGTACGCCGATCCATCAGCCAATGCGCCCACTCCCACATCAGGCAACTGACCGGCTCGGACAGTGTCTGATGGTGAGGGTTGGGGAGAGAGTGAGGTCAACAGCTCAGCGCATGTTCCTCACTACAAACAATCTGACGCGCTTAAAACTTTCATGGTGCGCTAAAAGCCGTGGCTTGGAAGGTTGCTAACTGACGGGATAACTCGGACCGCGTGGTCAGCCCAATGTGTGTTTTGTGTGGAGTGGCTGACTGGCGGACTGAGAGTCAGGTTGCAATGGCTCCTTCTTAATGTGGCCTTTATGGCACTCCCACTCCGTGGGATCCGAGCCAGGTGTGGTGGCACGCCCAGGGGCGGCTCCGGCCGCGCCAGCCACCTGCGACCTCTCTCATCTCCGGTCTTCTTGACTCTGTCTTGACACCGGGCTCAGGTGGGGGAGGAGGAGAGAGTACGGTAGCTGCAGCGCAAGGCTTCTATCACTTAAAACTAATTCACGCGCAAGTCACCGTCCCTGCACCACCTGGTGTTGAGCATACGGTGGACCTTGTCGAAATTGACGGTCGAACTGCCAATGTTAAGTTATCATTGCATGTGTACAGTCAATATAAAATGGTGTACCTTTAAAAATGTTTAAGTCAAAGCATAAAATAACTTCAAATGCGTTTTCCCAGCCAAAGGCGAAACATTAAGGAAGAAAAGTAGAGCTCGAAAGATTTTAAAAGGTTGGTTTTAAGTAATCATGTTGGGACAGTCGTCTTTTGTCAAATATAATGCCATCAAGCCTTCTTTTAAAATCAGTAATGCTGTCAGAGGTAACCGTCTCGCTTGGTAACGAGTTCCAAGCTCGTACCACTCGTTGGCTGAAACAAACATTTCTGACGTTCAATCGCATGCGTTCGCTATTCACCTTGTAAGGATGACCACGCAGATGAGTTGTGCAGGCAAAGTCGAAGAAATCTTCCGATCTGAGGGAGGAATCATGGCCCCAGATAATCCGGAATGTCTAGAGCAGGCTACACCGTAAGTGCCTGTAGGAAAGAGGAATTAAGTCAAGCTTTTTCAATCTGTCTTGGTACGGTAAAGTTTTAAGACCGTTTACCATCTTCGTTGCTCACCGTTGCACCTGTTCGAGGAGGTCAACATCTTTCTTAATCCACGGTATTCAGGCTGGTATTCCGTTATTTAAATGCGGTCTCAGAAAGACGCCATAGATGTTTTCGAAGAGATCAGGGGGGTATATTTTAAACGAACGTCTGATCCAATGTAGTGTACATGTTGCCTTCTGGACTGCTTTCTAACAGTGTTCTGAGGGTATCAAATTCGCAGTTTTCCACATGCCCAGATCTTTGTATGTTTCTACCTCCTTTAATCCAGTGCCATTAATAAAGTACTGGTGTCTCAGAGATACTTTCGACCGGGGCTTATGTGTAGGATCACGCACTTGGATACATTAAACTTAAGAAGCCACCTAGCCGACCAGGCACTTAGTTCGTCGATATTCAATTTTAACTCTTTTGCGTCATCAGCGCAGCTGACTTCAGTCAATATTTTAATGTCATCTGCAAACATGACAGCTTCAAAATCTAGGTCATTGAGACAGTCGTTCACGTAGATAAGAAGAGTAGGGGGCCCAAAACAGAACCCTGTGGAACACCACTTTCTACTTTTGCCCATTTTGAGCTAGAGTTTCCAACAACAACTCTCTGTACTCTGAAAGACAAGAAACTCTTGATCAAATTGAAAAGATTTCCACGAATTCCGACGTTCCAAATCTAATGTAAAAGAAGCCCGCGTGGTACACTATCAAAGGCCTTTTTGAAGTCAAAATATACAACATCTACTGCATGACCCTTATCTGTGGCCTTTGTCCATTTCTCGTGCTACTTAAGGGCACTCGTGA
The DNA here is from genome assembly GCA_017591395.1 of Schistocephalus solidus. Taxonomy (NCBI): domain Eukaryota; kingdom Metazoa; phylum Platyhelminthes; class Cestoda; order Diphyllobothriidea; family Diphyllobothriidae; genus Schistocephalus; species Schistocephalus solidus. The sequence goes on from WEDG01004367.1 coordinate 15,123, forward strand.
GACAAGAACTTCCTGGACGGAAGCCGTGTTGGGTATTGCGTAGGATTTGGTTGTTTTCCAGATAGCGCATTAAATGCCTCTTGATAATACGCTCCATTATTTTACACGCAATGCAAGTTAAACTGACAGGGCGGTAATTTTCACAGTCGAGTCGTGAACCTCCTTTATAAATCGGGGCGATGAATGCGCACTTCCATTCTTCCGGGAGTTTGCTTTCTTCAAAGGACTTTTGGAATATGATGGACAGTGGAACACACAGTTCGTTAGCAAGTTTTCTAAGTGCTTATGCAGAAATTCTATCCGGCCCAGGCGACTTGGCAGGCTTTATACGGATTAATTCGGTTTTAACTACGGCCGGTGAAAAGTCTAGGTCTAGGTCCTCTGTTGTGGATGAGGAGGAGGTGGAGGAGTAAGGGAAAGGGGGGGGTACACATTGGTTGACAAACTGGTTGAATAGCAGCAAAATTATTAGGCTGTCTGGTGAAAATGGTCTGGAAGAATTCGGAAAGAAGGGATGCTTTAACCTGGTCGACGGTCTCCAGTTTCCGTCTGCAGACCTAAAGGCAGGAATCATTTCCTGAATTCTCTTTGTACTCCGTATGTAGCCATATAGCATTTTGGGGTGTTCCAACGATTTTTACAGTATGTTTAGTTCATTGCTTGAGCACTCTATTAAGACTTTCAGCCATATTTGTCGTGTTATCACCGTAGGTGATCACCCGTGCTCTAGCATGGTGGGCCCACATTCGCTCACAAGTCAACCAATCTTTCCTGGACATAGGGCCAGAATCCCGGAAAATTTGTTCCAATGTGTTGCATTACGGCCTTAAATGTTGAGACTCACAGTTCTCACAGGCTTCTTTGCAAAAAAACGTAGCTAAGCCAGCTACGTCTTTGGTATACAGACGCGTGACCTTGTGTCTGAAGGCCTGCAGAAAATGGAAAGAAAATAATAAAATAGATATTTCAATTTCAGGAAAAATTATTCGCCATGCTCTTATTTACCGAGCATACTTGTCAAGGAAAACCGTGCGTATTTCCTTAGAAGCAGAGCCCAACATTTCCCTAAACTTTCTAACTACCCATTCAATACTCTTGGCCATTTCACTCCATACAAACGCAGATATGATCGTGTGCATAGAAACCTGGGCTTGCGTTGTGAAGCACATGACCTTTATGCCTTCTTTGCGATAGAGGATACCAGAGAAAGAGCCACGCTTCATATTGGTCAGGGCCTCCGTCATACCCATGGCTGAGGGGTCAGTGCGAAAAATGCACATGCGCATGTTTGCCAGGTCCTTCCTTTTGTAATTACTACCAAATGAATCTACAGACTTGTTTTTATAAACGAGGCTATCTTCTCAGAAGGCCTGATCTGCGTTATTATATTTAACAGGACTTGCCTTGCAGCTCCTTCAAATCAGCGGAATTTCGGAAACGCAGAAACCAACATTCGGTTACAGATGTGGTTGTGCACGAGATAAGCCGACTTTACATCTAGTTCTTCTTTGCATCCGAATTTCAACGACCTGACATGTTATCATTTAAATGCGAAACATTTATTTAGTTTTCTGATTTGACTTTGTTCCAGAATATCTGCCTGCGTGGACGCACGTGAAGAAGATATATCTATATTTTATTCTACTGTATGCGGCATGACCCTGAGGAAAGTAACAACTGTGCGAGCTTCTGAAATTGGAATAAGCGGCCTGAAAGTTCCAAAAAAGGTCACTTTGTGTTCACTTACCTTCTCATATTCTCTCATCTTAGACATCAGCTCTGCATAGCTATTAAAAATTCCATTTTGCATAAACCTCTTGAATTGCGCACGCAAAACTAAGGCTTGCTCCTGTTGACGTTGCCGTAGACTTCCTGTACTCGTGCGGTTTCAACTACAAAATAGCGGAAGCCAAACGCCTCTCCTCACATAGCAAAAATCCACCTATATTAGTCACTATTTTTTCACCAATCGAGGTGGACTCCATTTTTGCACAACGAGGTCGCATTTCTCGTTATCTAGAGGTTGCAAAATGTTTCCTTTGTCGGGATCTTACACCGATGGAGCGAAGGAATGTGTCTCCCCTCTTGCATAGGTCTTGGGCCTCTCAATCCATTATCCATAAGTCTGGTCATGGCTATGCAAACCATAACGAGACGGTACAGCAATCTATTATAGTGCCCGGTTCAAAAACCTTAACTTCAACTCCCGCTCTTCTTTCAACGAATCCAGTAACGCCTTCTTCCTCGCGAATAGGAATTTCCAACGCAGTAGCTATCAGACATGTCGTCAGCCTACCTTTAATGTCAGTAACTCCGTCTAAAGTGCCAAGGCCGACTGCTTCTCCGTTTCAGCGTAGTTCTCCTTGTATTCCTACTTGTTACTTAGTCAACAAAACTGGGTCAAGTCCACCTCGTTCCCATTCCATGCTATCCACTCCGGTCTCAGCTGTCCAATCTATTTAAATTATCAATAACCTGGGCAAGTCAAAGTATGCTCCAAACTTAAGTTCCAAAAAGAAAAATGTTATTAAAGTTGGGAAACCTCCTAACCCTCCAGCATCTACCATACATACCCAAAATTTCCTTAGCAATTATCCCAACCAATCAACTTCTCAGGCTCCCCCATTATTTAACACTACCCCTTACGGTAACAGTTTTCCAAAACAATTTGTTCCATTTTCAAATCTTATTCTCCCCCCATATTATTCCAATATTCCTCAAAATCCTATTTATAGGCCTCCTATTTTCGCTAATGCAGAAAATAGCCTTACTCTCAATGGATACCACCCAAATCTGTTTCTCTACAATAAGCAGTAACAGCTTAGCTAATTGTAGACAGCATCAATTTAATTTTCCGTCCGCACCTTTCTCTCTACAGTTTACTTCACCACCACCAAGTCTTCATTTTTTATAAGTAACGATAACCCTATTTTGGATATTCCAACTACGCTAGATGTCATGATACTTAATGCTTGATCTGTTTTAAATAAGATGGCCCAGCTGAGAGCCATTGCTTTCGAGTTAATGCCTGATGTTTTATGTGTAACTGAATCTTGGACCAATCCCTTAATTTCCGACTCTTTGCTTGTCATAGACCAGTATGATCTCTACCGTCAAGACCGCATTAGCAAGCGTGGTGGTGGTTGTCTTCTCTATATTAAAGCTTCATTTAAGCACTTCCCATTTGATCTAGATGCTACGTCATTCTCTGGTAATTACTGCTTCGCATCCATTATCCTGTCGCCCCGGCAAAAGGCGATTCTGGGAGGTATTTACAACCCACCTAATTCATCATCCGATGATGATGCAAAACTTTGTGAAATTTTTAAATTGATTTCGGAGTCCAATTTTAACATTAAAATAATCGCTGGGGATTTTAATTTTCCTGAAATCGACTGGATTTCAAACTTTTGTCCACCCAGATTTCAGCCTTTCATCGATACCATTAATTTTTCTAAATGGTCACAGCTTGTCCGTTCTTCAACGAGAGACAAGCATATTTTAGACCTGATTTTCACAAACGACATTGCTCCCCTCTTCGTTGATTTTAAGCAGGGCCTCTTTCAAAGTGAACATACACTAATTCACTGTTGCCTTCCGATTTTTTCATCGAAAAAGTCTAGTGCCGTTCGTACCTATCATGCTTTTGACCTCGCAGATATGAGCTTAATAAGTAACTTTTTGGACTCATTGGATTGGCAGCATCTCTCCTCCATGAACGACGCAGGAAGTCTTTGTGACTTCATGTCAGTCATTTCAAATAACATCCTGGAGCTTGTGCCAACCAAAAAAGTCAAGCCCTACGTCTCGGAATCCACCGTTCCTCACTTTCTTTTGCCAAGACTAAAGAAATTGAGGAAGCAGCTGAAAGATTCAGTATCAGTATCAGTATCAGTATATTTGAGGGAGATGTAGGTGAGTCACCTTTGAATTCCCTATTTGTACATACGAGTTGTGGTATCAAAAAAATAGTATCTCGATATGTTGGCGAGGCCAATATAGTGGAACATAGTTGAGAAAGAGCAGACAGTGAAAAAAACTCCCGGTGATATTTAGGAGAAAAAACTGTCGCCCTTGGGAGGGGGTCCAAGGGGGGGCATTTCGGAGGTCACATAAATCAGCCAGATTCTCCCTTGCTGATTGCAGAGTCCGTTGAGGGATTTCAAAAGCGGAAATATATGTCCAGATCATCCTCGGTCCATTGCGGTTCGAACCAAGAAAGAACGTTCATACACCTCATGGACGACGGTCGCCAGGTCCAGCTGGTGCGATACTCACGGTGTCACCAAGGTGTGCAAATAAGTTAAGCAGCGAAGACCTCGAGGACCCCAGCATGGGAATAATGGGAGAATGCAAGCCCTCGAACGAAAATAACAAACATAAAGAAATGTTACTCAAATATAGCTAGTAGTATCATAAATGCCTTATTTATGACGTCACACTTGCAGCTTTCAGTTAGTGTTGTAGCTCGCACCATTATATCGATCTAAATTTCGCTTAAAAACCTCCAAGGAGTCCAACATAACAACATCCAGAGGAAAACTATTCCAAGCTTCGACTACTCTTTTGGAGAAGAAGTACTTCCGAGTGTCTAGCCTTGCTCCAGTCACACGTAATTTGAGAGGATGACCTCTCAAATTTGTTGTTTTTGCTAACTCGAAGAAATCCCCTGGGACGAGACAACAGTCCTGGACGCGTAGTATGCGGAATGTTAGCATCAGGTCCCCCCGAAGCTGTCTATAGTGCAAGGGAAAGAGATTGAGACTCGACAGCCGTGTTTCATAAGGCTGTGAGCCATGTCCAAGGACAAGTTTGGTTGCTCGCCTTTGGACCTTTTCAAGGATGTTGATGTCCTTCGCCGCCCAGGGTCTCCAAGCTTGGATAGCGGACTCCAGCTGTGGCCGCAAGAATGTTCCGAAGACTTTAGCGAAGCAGTCGGTAGTGAAGGCTGCAAAAGCTCGTTTAACGAGGTACAGAATCGACATGGCTGACTTCGCTACCTTTGCGCAATGTGGGGAGGGTTAAAGCGAGGGTGTGATCCAGACTTCAAGGTCCTTTTGGACATCCACTTCTTTCGGTGGAATGCAATTCAGACTGTAAACCATACGGTTCGAAGGATTGCTTTTCCCGACTCGTATGATGTTGCACTTGCTCTCATTAAACGACAAGAGCCAGTCATTTGACCATTTCTGGAGTCGATTTGAGTTTGCCTGCAAGTTCTCTTCATCAGCCGCAGTTTGAATGACACGCCAAATTTTGAGATCATCGGCAAACATGGCAATATCGCAGTCCAGTTCGTTGGCACAATCGTTGATGTAGACAATGAACAAAATAGGGCCGAGAACAGAGCCTTGGGGAACACCACTCTCAACCTCAACTTTAGTTGACTGTTTGCCGCTGATATGGACAGTTTGTGAGCGGCCAGTTAAGAAGTTTTCTATCCATGTCAGAAGTCTACCTCTTACGCCTATGCGGTTGAGTTTATAAAGAAGGCGGTGGTGCGGCACGCTATCAAAAGCCTTTTTGAAGTCTATATACACTGCGTGCACCGTATTTCCACTATCGACCGCTTCAGTCCAACGTTCTAAACAGTAGAGCAAATTTGTGACGCAGGATCTACCTCTACGGAAACCGTGCTGGGCTGTGGATAGCAGATTGTTATGTTCGAAGAACTGCATAAGTTGTTGCTTAATTATTTTTTCCATGATTTTGCAGCAAACTGAAGTTAGGCTGACCGGTCGGTAATTGTTTGCAGAGACCCGGCTTCCACCCTTATAAAGCGGTGTAATCCATGCGGATTTCCAGTCGGCTGGTAGACTTCTGGTCTGAAAGGATGTTTGGAAAAGCGTAGAGAGTGGTTTTGCCAACTCTCTCGCGAGCTCTTTCAACAGCTTGGCAGGTACTTCATCGGGACCCGGAGACTTAGATTCCTTTAACCCCAAAAGTTCCTTGAGGACAGAAGTCTCGGTGAAATTAACAGTCTCAACTATTGTATTCACTTCGAAGCCATCGGTAGGGTGATCGTATCTCGTTTCCTTTGTGAAAACCGACTGGAAAAATTCCGTTATTTCGTTATCTGTACATCTAAGGATCGCAGAGATTTTTGAATTAGCCTCTAAGATTCCTCTTGAATGTGACAGACAGAGGGAATCTTGCGAACTCAGTGACCCAAACTCAGCAAAATCTGTTGCTCAACTGTTCCGCCGTCGATCCTCTTCTAAACGAGGTTATGAAATTCCTCCATTACTAAACGAAGACAAGAACTTCGTTCTCGAAGACTCTGACAAGGCAGAACTGTTTAGTGCGTTCTTTGCAAATCATCTTATATAAATGAATAAATAAATAAATAAATTGTATATTTAAGGCCCAGAGAGCCCCGTCATTTAATACTTAGTATCGCGGTATAAATGAATACAAAGTGGATAATTGCTGCACTATGTGAGCAGCCATATTAACAGCAGAAATGAACAATATGGTAGGCATATCCGATTCAGAACGATTTGCCATTTTTAAACAATATTCAAAAATATTTAACATAAACGGTGAACTAGAAAAGAAGCAGTAAAAAAATCCTACGGTTAAATCGGAGGCAGAGTTCAGCGAGCCGCCAATTTAAAAAAAATAGGAGAAAAAAACTGCTTCACTAAAAAATTAATAGCTAGATGCAATGGGATAGTGCTGTGATGTTGCTGACAACGTATGAGGGTTCGGAATGCTCCTTGTCGTGTGAGAGATAATATAGCAGTCAGAGCTACTGTTTGTAACCACCAGTGGAGGTGAGAGAGGACGAACTCATCGTGGACACAAGGGTCAAAACGAAAAGTGGACAGTAGAGGTCATGAAATCATCATTGAGATGCGACCTTGCCAACTGCATAGTCCACCAATCAAAGAGGTAAAACCATCAGAACCCGCCTTGATTCTCAACTGAACCAAGGTTGTCAAGAGTTGGCGATGCTCGTTTAAAAGGAGGGGGGCAAAAATGTGAATGCAAATATTGACTCTGCAGAGGATGATGGAAATATAATAAGAGACCAATATAATATCAAGGGAGCTGCCTCAAATACCAAGAGGACCCTTTTCAAAATCCAAAAGTTGCGAGTTAGGGAAGGAAACAGACAATAAGGACTTTATATCTTCTGAAGTTAAATGTTTGCGTAACTTTGTTTTTCAAAATAGCTTATGTCTTTAGAAAATGAATAAATGCACTAGAGATCGTCAGCGTAGACGAACTTTTGTGAATTTGTGAGTAAAGCTGAAATTTCGTTTATGTACAGAATGAAAAGAAAGGGACCTAGAACCGTGCCTTGAAAAACGCCACTCGTGATTGGTTGAGGCGTTGAGTAGCTATTACCAACTAAGACCTTCTGACTGCGTTTAGACAAGTAGGAACCAAGGAAGTCAAGGAGAGGAGGCCGGATGCCAAGGGTTTCCAGTTTCACTAGAAGACGTCTGTGCGGTACCTTGTCAAAGGCTTTGCTTAGGTCAATGAAGATCACAACCACTGACTGCTGCTCATTAGAGAGGGAAGTAACGAGGTAAAAAAAAAGCGAATTGACACACTTTGCATGATCTTCCAGGAAGAAAACCCTACTGTGAGTCGCTTAGGAGCTTATTTTCTAGGCAAAAGTAGAGACTTTGATTAAAAATATTTTTATCAAGAAGTTTTGCTAGAGCCGGGGATTTGTGAATGCCTCGATAATTATTTACGTCCGAACGAGATCCCGACTTGAAGACAGGAATAATAATAGATGTCTTCCATGAGTCCGGAAAGGATCCGTTTAAAAGATAAACTGAGAATACATGGCTAAGCAATCGGGGAAAGCTTGGCACTCTCTTAATAACTGAGTTTGGAATACCGTCAGTCCCCGAAGAGTGCGAGTTTTTTTAGACGAATTATTTGCTTACGAATTAGTTCTATGCGGAAATCGATGGTACTGATAACATTAAATGAGGATGCCTGAAACGTCGGAACCGGTTCAGATTCCATCGTAAGATGATTTGCAAAGAATGCACTAAACAATTCTGTCTTCTCAGAGTCTTCGAGAACGAATTTCTAAGTTCCTACTTGTCTAAACGCAGTCAGAAGGTCTTAGTTGGTAATAGCTACTCAACGCCTCAACCAATCACGAGTGGCGTTTTTCAAGGCACGGTTCTAGGTCCCCTTCTTTTCATTCTGTACATAAACGAACTTTCAAATTTACTCACAAATTCACAAAATTTCGTTTACGCTGACGATCTCAAGTGCATTTATTCATTTTCTAAAGACACTGCCAATCGTTGCGTTGATAAAATCAACAATGATCTTCTTATGCTCTCAGGTTAGAGCTGTACTTGGCAGATGGAATTTTCTCCATCCAAGAGCAGTTTCATGTGTTTTGGCCCCGCCAAGCTTCCTGGACCCCTAGTATTTCAAAATAGTACACTTTTAGAACGATCAACCATAAAAGACTTAGGTCTTAGTTACACAAATAAGCTAGCATTATCGCCTCATGCAGATCGAATTTCTGAAAAAGGCTGCACAGATATGTGGTTTAATATCACATAATTTCTTCCTTCCGGAAATAAAGTTAAACCTATACCACATGTTTTTTCTTCCTATCCTAGAGTACTGCTGTCCCCTCTTTTGGCTGATGAACGCCTCTGACCGCAGTAAGATTGAAAAAGTTCAGAGGGTTTTTACTCGAAGACTATTTTCTCTTCCTGGATCCAGTATCTCTTACACGGATAGATACCAGTTAGAAAACATTAAATTTCTGTGGGTTAGAAGACTCGAAGCCGGTCTCTGCTTCCTGTTTCGCGTTAACTCTAGCCCTAATCTCCCGCGAATTAACTCTCTCATTCCGGTAGATCGACCCTTTGCCACTCGTAATTCCTCCATGATCGTTTGCAAAATGATGGAGAAGATACTCAAAACGGAACCGATGAGGCATCTTGAAGAGAAGAACTTGCTAAGTTCATATCAACATGGATTTCGAAGTGGTCGATCCTGCCTCACAAACCTCCTGACATCCATGGAAAGTTGGACAAAATCATTAGAAATGGGTTTTTCAGTCGATGCGGTCTACATTGACTTTAGCAAAGCCTTTGACAGGGTTCCACACAAACGTCTGATCTTTAAGCTCCGTCAAATGGGTGTGTCTGGCAACTTCTCAAATGGTTGACCGACTTTCTGACAGACAGGCGCCAGCGGGTATGTATTGAAGATGCCAAGTCTCACCTGGAAACCGTTCACAGTGCAGTTCCGCAGGGAAGCGTTCTGGGTCCCATTTTGTTTCTGATATACGTAAACGACTGCTTGGATTGTCTGACATGCGAGAAGGTAATGTGCGCTGACGATCGGAAGTTATGGAACTCGATTGAAAAACCGGAGGATGAGCAGAAATTACAACAAAACTTAGATCGCTAACAAACATGGTGTGATGAGTGGCTGCTGAACCTTAATCTTAACAAATGCCAAATAATCCGACTGCGGTCAAGTTCCAGAAGGATGATTAGGTTTGAATACCAGTACTTCATCAGTGGTCACCAACTCCAGGAGGTAAATATTCTAAAGGACTTGGGTATATAGATAACACCAACTCTCAAACCATCGTCGCACTGTGCGAATATCGCAAAGAAAGCTATGTTTATCTTAGGCGCAATCAGGAGGTCCTTCGTTAATTTTGACGGAGAGCTTTTTGGGCGCGTGTTTGGAACATTTATCCGGCCGATGTTGGAATATTGCGTTCAGGTGTGGCGCCCTTGAACGAAACATGACTACGCTCTGCTGGAGAAAGTTCAACGGAGGGCAACGAAACTAGTCAGCGAATGGAATGCCTACCCTTTGAGGGCCACCAAGAAAGACTTAAACTTTTTCCTCTCTCTTATAGGCGATACAGAGGGGACATGATCTTAGTCTTCAGAGGAGTTGATTGTGCTCTTCAGATGGCCAACTTTTTTGAAATGGCAAACATGACAAGTCTCCGAGGACACAAATACAAACTGAAAAGAAAACACGCCAAACTTGAAGTGCGTGCCATCTTCTTTTCCCAACGGGTGATTGAAGAATGGAACAAACTGCCAGCTTCGGGTTGTTCAGGCTAAAAAGCGTTGAAATGTTTATAAAAAGACTTGATGCATTTTTACTTGATGGACATATATTGAGTCGACCACAATGATCGATATGCTAAAACGACTATCGCAATGTAACATTTGCTTGTTTTGCTAGCGTATATCTGTTAATAGGGTTTTCAAAGGCTCTGCTTATCTCCCTTATATATACTGAATTATACTGAATTATTTCACTACCCCGTAGCTCCACACCTAACCGGTCTCAGTTTTTTGCCTCTAAATATGCTTTTAGATGAAATAATCTTCCACTACAAATAAGGCCAGTCAAGGTCAGGGCGCGCAGGTCGATTTTCAAAATCTAAGTGAAATCTAAAATTTGAACGTTTTTTCATTTATACTGTCGTTATTGGCTTAATTGCAGACAAAAGTTTTACATTTCTAGCCCTTAATCGTATATAATTACCTGTGGTCTTTGTTTTTAACAATTTGTTGAACCATACAGTGTCATATTATTCACCTGAAATAGCCTAATTTCTCGTTCTCAACTTTTAACGGATTTATTTGTTTCCTGCTATTTTTATTGGCTAAATTGCTGATAAATTTTTGAATTTCTAGTCTTTAGACAACTAAAACTTGCTATCCATATAAATCCTCGTAGAAAACGTAGAATTATAAAGCGCTAAGATAGAATTTAGGTTGAAATATCATAAATTTATTTTACCCTGCGTATCCTGCGTAGATCTTACGTAAACGACTGCCTGGATTGTCTGACATGCGAGAAGGTAATGTTCGCTGACGATTTGAAGTTATGGAACTCGATTGAAAAACCGGAGGATGCGCGAAAATTACAACAAAACTTAGATCGCTTGCAAACATGGTGTGATGAGTGGCTGCTGAACCTTAATCTTAACAAATGCCAAATAATCCGACTTCGGTCTAGTTCCAGAAGGCTGATTAGATTTGAATACCAGTACTCCATCAGTGGTCACCAACTCCAGGAGTTAAACATTCTAAAGGACTTGGGTATATGGATAACACCAACTCTCAAACCATCGTCGCACTGTGCGAATATCGCAAAGAACGCTATGTGTATCTTAGGCGCAATCAGGAGGTCCTTCGTTAATTTTGACGGAGAGCTTTTTGGGCGCGTGCTTGGAACATTCATCCGGCCGGTGTTGGAATATTGCGTTCAGGCGTGGTGCCCTTGGACGAAACATGACTACGCTCTGCTGGAGAAAGTTCAACGGAGGGCAACGAAACTAGTCAGCGGATTGGAATGCCTACCCTATGAGGGCCGCCTAGAAAGACTTAAAATTTTTCCTCTCTCTTATAAGCAATACAGAGAGGATATTATCTTAGTCTTCAAACTGGTCAGAGGAGTTGATTGTGCTCTTGGTTGTGGTCCATTTTGAAGGACGTAACGATGATTCCGTCCTTTCTTCTGTTGACGACATCAAAAAATGCATCGCATCCAGAATGCCTAGCAATATAAATAAATGACATCTATGAATCATCATACATTTTCATAGGAGCCAAGATACAAGCTTATTTGTGGCTAGCATAAACAAAATTTTCAGAATTAACAGATATCACTGGATATTTATAGATTTTTGTCAATATCGCTTACTTGACTTAACTTATTATTGGCTTCCTCAAGGTCCCTCAGTGACTGGAAGTATCGGCCAAGCAGAATTTCACGGAACTTCATTTCGAAAACAGAAACAGAGCGCAATTGCGGTGTTGCATGCCATCAGAAGAGACTTTTTGGATTTCGATGAAGATCTGTTCGCTAAGACTTTTGGAACATTCATATGGCCGCATTTGGAATATGCTATGCAAGCCTGGAAACCCTGGACAGTTTAAGATCAGAACTGCCTCGAAAGAGTACAGAGGAAAACCACCAAAATGGTTAGAAATCAAAGCTCCTTGCCATATCCAACCCGCCTAATGAATATTAATCTGTTCCGTTTGAGTTATAGGCAAATTTTATTTTATTTTATTTGTTGCCAGTTTACAGGCAAGGTCAAAAAAATATATACAGTAGAGGGTCAAGCTGACAGTGAAAAAACTCCTGATCGTGTTTTCAGGTGTTTTCAGGAGAAAAAACTGCAGCTTATTGAGTAATTAAAGTTCTGGACAGGGACGCGTTAACACAGGTGCCCGGTGAAGAACCTCTCCATTCAGTGTTACGGATCCGGTATTCTGCACCAGCAGGTATGTCGGCGAGCGGCTGTTCGCTGTCGACTGAGAAATAAGCCGATTGAGGTCTGCAGAGCCAGCAATATTGCCCTCAGCATGAAGACCGGCACAGGATTCAGAGTCCGTGCAAGCCATCAGAACCGAAGAGAGCTTCAACAGAGTCAGCACCCAAAAGTTTTGGAAGGTGTCCTGAATGTAGAAAACTAGTGATAGTTCGCGTAAACAAGGGATAGCTTTGCTGCCGAGAGTGGTCGAGGTGCCTCAGAGATGTAAGGGGGTTAAATGTACGACTGTTTACTAGTTTAAACAGTAAAAATAGTCCCTTCTGTAATCTGCGAAGCCATAGCGGGTCAAGGCTTGTAAGCTCACAGCGTTGTTGGTAGGACAGGTTCCGGTGATCTGAATAGAAAACTCTTTTTGTAAAGAAGTGCTGGACTGATTATATTTTCTTTCGTTCACTAGCGTGCAGAAGACTAAATAGAAACGAGCAATATTCCAGACTAGGCCTGACATACATTTTATAGAGGCTGATTCTAATTTTGACGGTTTTAAAATTCTGAGAATAAACCCAGTAGTTTGGCGTGCTTTCGAGACAATCAGGGCGCAGTGCTCTGACAGATTAAGACTACTAGAATATGATATGCCCAGATCCTTTATAACTCCGGGCACATTTAGATCGTGACCGTCTATGCTTAGGTGGGGCTGATGGTTGTCGCCAATAACCATAACGGAGCACAATTGCCAAGAAAGTGAGAGGCGCCATGTGCGACACCACTGAGCAAAGGCCTGAAGATCCTTTTTTAAGAGCTCACGCACGATGTTTTGATCAACCGGTTTATATCGATAGGCAACTTTTAAATCGTCAGCGTACATAAAGGGCCTACCATACTGAAAGCAATCAGGAACATCGTTGACAAAGAGGCAAAATAGAAGAGGGCCGAGCACGCTGCCCTGAATAACTCCGCTCCTCACATGCGTGGGGTTGGAGATAACATCAGAAATTTTAACCCGTTGTGCACGAGCATTCAAATAGGAAAATATTAATTTCAGAAGCTTGTTACCTATGCCAAATAAAGGCAAGTTTCAGTAGTAGGAGATCATGGTAAACACGATCAAAAGCCTTAGTGAAATCGAAGTAAACCGTATAAATTGCAAAACCGTTGTCTCTAGATTGTAGCACATGATCAAAAAAGAGAGCTGGCAAGTGTCAGAAGACCTTTTTTCGAGAAAACCATGCTGAGCCGCATTAAGTAGGTTATTCTCTCATAGGTGACACATCATCTTGTCTTTGATCAAGGTCTCTAAGATGTTCGAGACTGCTGGTAGTGTATTTATTGGCCTAAAGTCGTCAAATGACGTAGGTCGGCCGCGTTTGGGAATAGGCAGTAAGTGCAATTCCTTCCATAAAATAGGGAAAGTTTCACTTTCAAGAGCAATATTTAATATCTTATACAGAAGGGACAGAAAAATATCGTTTGCATCCGCCTTTAGAACGCTGACCGGGACGCCATCTGGTCCTGGACTGTAAGAACGCCGAATGACTACGGTCACGTCCCAGAGGGTAAAAGTTATGGTTTCGAGGACGTTACCGGTCCAAACCCGGATTTTAGGAAAGGAAGCGACAGCATGTCCACTAAACGTTCTAGGCAAGAAAGCATTGAAGCTATCCGCAGTCAACTTAGCATCAGTTATTGGGTTTCCTAAGGCATCTCGAAGTACGGGGTGCTGCGTTTTTCTCTGCGCTTTTACTGTGCGCGAAAAGAGCTTCGCAACATTTAACGAAGGTTTTTCGTCAAAGGTAACCTCATCGGCTTGTTCTTTTTCGTCAGACAGCCTCTTAGCATCTTCAAAGATTTGTTGGATCAATGGCAGGACGGAGGTGTCGTTTTGAAGATGAAAACGACGGGAGAGTCTACGCAGTCTACGGTGGAATGATAAAGGGAGGTAGACTTCATCCTTGACATAAATTATTTTCTTACGGGGAACAATACTCGAAATGAGTGGACGTAGAACTTTGTAAAAAGTATCAGTACAAACATTCACATCCGAACATACAAAGAAATTAGTCCAGTCGTGGGAATTTAGGTGTGTTAGCAAATCCCTCATATTTGCTGATCTGAAACCACGAAAAAAGCTATATTTTTGGAAAACGTTTCAGCAGCCTCTAGTTCTAGTGTAGAAAGAACTATAGTATGATCAGAATTCCCAAGTGGATCTAAAGGTGACACTGACGATGGCTGACAATCTCTACAAAAAATAAGCTCAAGTATGTTTCATCCTCGGGTGGGAAAATCAACTACCTGGACCCACATGCCTATATCTATGGCCTCAAGTAGGTCCTCGAACTTTGCAGGACCGGAAGTTGGAAACCAGTGAACTTCAGGAAGATTGAAGTCACCTGCAATCAAGCAGTACTTCAGATTTAAGTCAGCTGCAGCGTGAAATGCCAGCGAGAGACAAAGATCGTAATCCTCGCTGGCATTGGGTGGGCGATAGACACTACCAACGAGTAAAGAGTAGTTATCTTTTAGAACTACTCGGAGCCAACAGCTCTCCTCTACCGCGGTAAATTGGCGATAGTCCAATGGAAAAAATGTAAATGGTTGCCTAGCATAGATACAGCTTCCTCCGCCACGGCCCTCGTGTCGATCATTCCGAATGTAAGCGTAGCCTAGAATAGAGAGTTCGGAGTCGGATACACAGGGTGTTGCCCATGTCTCTGTAACTATTACAATGTCCGCGTGGTGGAAGAAAAACAAAGTCTGGAGCAAAGGCATCTTATTAAGCAGAGATCTGCCATTGAGGAAGATTACTTTAAGCGGGCACAATTTGGTTTCTGAAACGGGACAGTTAGGCTGTCAGGGTGACTGCCTTCGGCCAGAGAAATGCTTTTTTCACTTGAACTATCTGTCCATCCCTTATTTTGAGATTTGCCTCGCCATTGGTCTTTCGTGTTTCCAGTTCTATTATTAGCTGTCGCATTTTCATTCGCTCTTTCAACCCATATTCCGGTTGAAAAAAACACTTCAGAATGCGGACCCCACAGGGTTGATTTTCTCTGTAGCAGGAGCTGTGCCTGTGCTTCGTTTTCCAAGATGATTTTAAAAGGTCTTGGTTGAGGATTTGAATCGGGTGTAGACAGAGCCTTCCCTATTCTATATGCCTTGAGAATATGAATGGACTCGCCCTCCGTAAGCAGCGTTTTTGCATAAAATTGAAGGAGTTCCAAGTCAGGTTTAACTCGCTCCTTTGTAATAATTGAAGCTGACTCCGGGACACCTTTAATGACTACATTCTGTTTACGACTTAATCTAGGGCCCGTTTGTAGCTCAGATCTTTCAGCTGAGTGAGTACTGGTAGCCAGCTTACTTTTCCTGATAGGTCCAGATGAGCTGGGTGTTGGGCAGGCTGGAGCCAAATCTCTGCACGACTTGTTCTTCTTAGACCTTTTCTTCTTTGGCTTTACAAACTCGCCAACGTCTTCAACATCGCATGTTGGTGCAACGTCTACCAGTGATGTAGCGATGGGCGGTAAAGCCAGATTAGTGCTGATGCTACCCGAACTAAGTACCGGTGGAGTGGCACAAGTACTAGATGGGGCTCCCTTCGGAAGTAGCGAAAATTCCTCTGGTTTACCGGGTCCAGCTATCGCGATATGTTTACTGTGACTTTTATGTAATCTTGAAGAAGTTATATATGAATACGAAATTTGCTTTGTGGTAGGTTTATTACGAACGGGAGCTTTTTTAGCAGTTGGGCAAGCTATTGGTTTTTTAAGTTATCAATTTCTTGTCTTATGTTGCTTATTTCCTGCTCCATCCCGGAGAATTTCTGCTGGAGGCTGATACACCCCATACATGTTTCGTCTTCGTAAGCTACATGAGGTAAGCTTACTGAATTTTTACCCCGTTTAGCGGGAGGTGCACAATTAGCAGAATAAAGATAGTTACAATTGTTTTCTGCTTGTCCATTAAATTTCTTAACAAGATCCCCTGCCAATATGGCCGAGTGGGTAGAGGCACCGATAGACGGCCCCAAGCAACTAGGTCGTGGACCAATATTTTGTGACAATAAACTTATGGAACTTTGCATGTTATAATTGCCACAAAATTAACAGAGAGTCAGTTAGGATATTTAACAATAAGAATATGAAAATAAAGTGACTCAGCCTTTGGTTTGAGCCCATTCGGCGATTGAGAGCAGATGCAGGGAGCACACAGCCGGCGTGAGTTTCAGAAAGCAGCAAAGATCGAGGGTCCAAGTCGCAATTTACAAACTCAAAGGATATAAAGACAATTCTTTTATAATTTTGCAGCGACCTGTCTTCTACACTGAGGTAGAGACTAAAAACTCGTAGGCTCGAGGTACTTGAAATTTGAAACCAATTTCAAACAACGCGCCAAAATATTTGGTGATCTCCTGCAGACATTCCGCAATGTGAAGGGATTGGATTGTTGCCTGGAATTCTCAGACTTCTTTGAATTTGCCACCACGACCCATCTCCGAGGTCACCCATTGAAACTGTGTGTCCAGCAGGCGAGACTGGATGTGCGCAAGTTCTCCTTCTCTGTCAGAGTGGTTAAACCTTGGAATGAACTCCCTGAAGACGTTGTGATGTCACCATCGCTGGAAAGCTTTGAAAGGAACCTTGACAGTTTTATGTTCCAAAACGAGCCTGAGCGATGAGGAATTTATCTTAACCCTCGAGAGTCGTTCACCACTTGTCATATTTTATGACTACCTTTTGTACCTTGGCAACCCACACGGTTTCTCTGTATACCGCACTTACATTTACGTTACAAATAGGGTACTCAAAGGCCCATGCCTATTTCCCTCAATAAATTGAATTGAATTGAAAAACAAGCGCCATCATATCGCACGTGAAAATATTCGAAAACTGCACAAAACCTTTTAAAGCGCCAAATCACCCAATCACGTGATATCGCGGGGACGCCTTCATCAGCAGTTCCGCATTCGGTACTACCGACTCACTCTCAATAATCTTAGCTATTATAAAAAATTGAGAAACTTTTATTTCATCTTAACAGAATTTCTTATGCATTTTATGTGTTTTTTCGTTGTAATATGTTTGTAGCCATTTTGTATACACGCTGCGTAGTTCTCGCTCGCTCAGTTTTAGGGCTCAAAGTGTAAAACAAATCTTTTGTATGGAGCTTCCTCCAGCATATGCCCTCTGAGTTTCTGTTTCATAAGATGTATTCGTTTAAAAGCTTTCCTCGAAATCATAAATTCCCAGTATATGGGGGTTAGCACTTTTTACTGTCGTCTTTGTTTCGAAACTATTCAGTTTTTATTTGCTTTAAGAAGTGAGTTCAGGATGGAGTTCATAGCGAGGAGAATGCTTCGAAAGTGCTTTGGCGGATCTCTCATCCACACATTTCGTCGAGCTTGGCTCGCCACTTCAGTCCAGCAAACTACCGTCCCTCTCCAGGAATACCGAGATGACCAAGTGGCGCGAATTGTGACCGAGGAAATGATAGTAATCCCTAATTTCATAACTGAAGCTGAAGAATCGAATCTTATGGCAGAACTGGACCCAGCGCTTACTCGGCTGAAATATCAAACCAGTCACTGGGATTCCGTAGGTTTTGGCTTTTTGACACTTCCTCATGCAACTGGATTCTTTGCTTCAGCACGTTTGCTCTGAACTTTTTTAAGTTACTCCAATGCCAAATATTTTGGTGAGCAGGCTTGTGCGCATCTAGGTTGCGAGTAGGAGAATACTACCGGCCCTGTTGCCTTCACCAGCGAATGTATCATAATACTTATCATTCCATTTATGACACCATTCATAACTAATAACCTACTGTGTATTTTACTGGTTCATCTGATAGCGGATATCCACCTTCGATTGTAGGTGGTTCATGACAAGTCAGTGGGCGACTGTGGGCCAGTCTGCACGTGCGTCAAAGGTCAAATTGCCCGGGGTGCTTTCCAAGGTAACTTTCGTCACATTTTCAGTTGGCTCTCGCGACGCTGTCGCCTGCCAGAATTTGTTTCGGTCAAGGTGACATCCCCCATGATTTTCTCATAGGTTCAGTGTCCGAAAAAATGGATAACCCGTTAACTTTTAGTTGTTAATTACCCGGCGCGTTCACCGGTAACGGATATTGTAACGACCCTCAAAGAAGATTGGCTACATAATAAGTAGGCCGTTGAGTCTGGTAAAGGAGTAGCCACGGACAATCATCGACAGTACTACCAGGATGGGGAGGGCTGAGGTCTGGCAAGCTCAGCTTATAACGTTACTGAACACTCTTAGATGGTCAGTTTCTTACCAAATCTCCCCTTTCGTTGGGCATTTTCACTTATGGTAGCAGAAGCTGCCAACTAACCCAAATCTTCAACATCTACCTTAATCGGACAGATATGTTGTACTGCAAAACCTAAGGCAATAGTCTTGGGTTTTGAGTTTTTTCGATGTTCATTACATTCCTGCCCGAAATCTTACCAATACTGCAACCTCGCCACCGTATTTCAGGCGGTACTATTTACCTCTATATTTAGCTGAAAATCCCGTCAAGAACGCAGGTGACAATAGCTGATGCGAGACTGAAATCCGATGGGTGCCAGAGATGCGAAATAAGAGCACACAGTTTTCGTCTTTCAAATGATATTCGGCCCTTTCTTTTTGCTGTTGGATTGTAATAAGTTGTGTTAACTTCACTAGCACGCGATTGATTGTGCAAAAGGACTCCTGAAGACAGATGCCAAATGGGGGTTCATCAGTTCTCTATCGATTGGCCCAGCCGTTCCGCTCTCAGGTTTCTCCTCTCGTAATGAACTCTGATGCATGGAGTATTTATTGCGTAGAATAAATTTTGGCTAGCTTAGGTTTCGTAGAGCAAACTTTTGCCGAAGGATTCGCACAAAAAAGGGCGGGTTCAACCAACGCTATCTTTTCAACCGTAGCACCGATACTGAATTTAGATGGCGCATTCTTCTCCAATCGCCAATGGGTTCGCTATTCGGACTTGACTGCCTGCTAGAATGAAGTATAGTCCGATGGGCATAAGTCTAGCGGACATTCGCGTGGCTTGCGTAAAGCGGTTGAGGATGTCTTGTTGGTCAGAGCTTTAAAACTGGTATCTTGTTTTCTTCATTCATTCTTGCCAGTGCAGCACGTTTAGAATAGATGGAGGATGATTTTGATGTTGCGCCGGCTTTTATTTTTTAGCCTAAACCAAAACGCTGTTCACGCGGCTCACACACTAACTAATGGTAATGTTCTTACCAAAAGACGTAGGCATGTTCGGTTGCTGGGTGTTTTTATTGCAGACATCTGAGCAGCAGCTTCTGTTAATGTTCAATATAAATGCGCAGTGGTCTTGATCCAATTCAGAGAGGAATGGGTGGGTCTCACGTATAGTGAGATGCCGCCTTCAATTTCCGGCTGTAAATATTTTGTTACTGGGAGGAGTTTGGCTCGCGATCCAGTCTAATTAGGGAATGATGGAAGTTCTTCACATTCTTTCCTGGAGCTCAGGCTTTGAAAGTTGCTGTTAGATTGGACTGCTCCCTGGCTTTACGTCACACCAGACAATTTGTTCATCTCGGCTTCGGAAAATTTGACTTGTGCTCGCTGTTGACGTTAGACAGAAGACATAGTGTAGGACCCATTAGATGTAGACCCGCCATTTAATTTCCTTACTGTAATAAATAAGACTGTCGATTAAGTTACCATTGCACACCAATAGCCGTGGCTTGGAATATTGCAAACTATCGAGGTAACTCTGTCCTAGTCAGAACTGAGGATCTAACTTCACTCGCTCTTTTTTAAGATGGTCTTTCTGTGGATTCTCCTGTTATACTCTGGCTCTTGTGAACTTAACTGCCAGCCCATGCGTGGCACGCGTAGTCGGCCACTGTACATACACTCATTCTGGCTGTTTTACCATTACTATCTAGCAAGGGGCATGAGGTAAATTCTACGTAATTTTCCCACAATAAACCAATCCACGCGCCAGCCACCACCAGCTTCCAGAGCAGGCAATCCCAATGTCCTCTTTTATCGACTAATTACAGACGTTCAACACCAAGTATGGACTACTATGCTGTGCCGAAACCAGTTTTCGGTCGCTAGCTACCGACAGTAGCTAGGACTATTCTATCTGACTTCCTCTTCCTTGTAGGCAATCGAGAACTTTAGAGAGACCGAGAAGAAGAACTGGAGAAAGGTGAACCAACCTGTTATTGAGCGGTTAAAAGAGCTGGCACTTCACGCAGAAAAGCAGGATAAGAAACCCGAAGGAATCCCTGAAATCAATGACTACTCCGCACTGCTTCCACTGATCCACGTTCTGGATCTTGCGCCCAGTGGCTGGATAAAGCCCCACGTCGACAGTGTCCGGGTAAGTTGCCTTTTTGTCCTGTTTTCTTTTAATAATATTTTAATAGTAACCCCGAGGATGTTTTTTGTGGGTTAGTGCGATAGGAATCCGTCTCAGTGCAGGTGGATGCAAGTCCATCTTCGAGTTTGTGATAGAGGACTCATGGACATATTTGACGGGAGGGAGCGGTTTGCGTTGACCCGTTGCTGAATCGAGCGCCCAATTTATAATGCCTTACACCGAAGCCCCCTAGACACCACATCAGTATCGGAGTCGGCTTGGTCTGTTCATTGTTTGAGCTCGTTTCTTCGGCTGAGGGTTTGGCCGTAATGGCGACCGAGAGGTTTCTTGATAGACCCTACTCTGTGTTTATTTTCTGGCGATTGATTATGCACATCACAGACAAAAACCCAGTAGGTAGTCTAGTCATACAGGGCAGACTTTTGGGTGCTGTGATCTTCTCACAGGCTCCGGGATACTCTGAAAGCAAGAAAATTCCATGAGCAGGTGTTCAATGGTACATGTTCCATTTCCGAATTTTCTGCATCGTTTATGCGGCCATTTTCTGTTAGCAGTCGCGGAGATTTGGATGATGGCCACTGCGTGATCGACTAAGAATAGCCTTCTCAGTCCCTGAGAAGTGCTTGTCTATGTTTTCCGTAAAGCTTTCACGGACAATTGTGGTATACTGTGCATTCGGGTGTTCTCCCGACCAAGCGTCTTAGAAGCAACAAATTGCTAACTTGTCTTCCTATCACTAGAAAGTTCCAGCTTTTTCCATGGGGTCAGCCCATTGGGTGACGGCTGTCCTGCAATTATTCATATTGATATTGTGTCCCTTAAACAGGCCGCGGGGTAGATGCGCTGAACCAACACGGGGGGCCAGATCAGGGCATGGTAGACGTTATTCGAGTTAAGCTCCCATAACGAATGCCGAACATTGGGGGAGGCCTAGTGGCACGCGTATATACAGGCACCAGCCACTCTTGCCATTTATGGAACTCCCACTCCGTGAGCTCTTATTCAGGCGTAGCGGCACGGTCATGAGCGTCTCTGGCCGCGCCAGTCACATGCGCCCGCCTCCGATCTTGAATCTATCTTGGCACCGGGCACTGACGGTGCGGGAAGTGAGAGTGCGGTATCTACAACGCAAGTCGCCGTCCCTGTGTCACTATGCTGTGGTGGTGGTAGTGATGATGATGATGATGATCCTAGGGCTGCGGGTTATTATTATTATAGCAATTTTGCCCACATTTAGGAACTCTATTCGTCCTTTTTGTATTTTGTAGTACTGTGGCGGCGTGATTGCCGTCGTTTCTCTACTTTCTGACAGCGTCGTACGACTGGCCATAGCCAGTCCCTCCGAGGTGGCCACCCTAACTGAGCAGCTGCCAGCTAGTCGTCCAGGCCTCCAGCTTCCCCCACCGGGCGCCTTTACTGATCTGTTCGTGCCCCGGCGCTCGGTCTACGTAATGTGTGGTGTGAGTCGCTATCGCATGACACACGCTATCCTGCCCAACCCCGGGGAGTGTTCCGGCCATCCTGGTCCCGTGATCCGCGATCGAAGGGTGACTGTAATCTGTCGGTCCAAACCTCTGTGCCTTCCTCAGACCCGCGCCGGTGGCACCGGCAGTTCGGACGTGTCCTCCGACTCCTACCATTATGGAACTCTTTCCTGATCATTTATACTGACTAGTATTTTTTGTAATATAGCTAATTGTTTTACTTGCGGATGTGATAAGTTAAGAGCCTTGAACTCGGGGTGTTTAGATCCTTTTGACTTTTGTGTTTTCCATTTACGGTTGGTGTTACTTTGCCTCCTCACTGCCCTAGCATGCAGATCACTAATTCGGTGGCCTTCCCCGTACCTTTTAATTTTCCGCAGCTGCAGTAAAACCGATAAACGTGATGTTCGTTATTTATCATTTTGGCGAGGACGCCTCGGGTCTCTTGATTAGTATCTGTAAGCGATACCGATCTGCAGCATATTCTTAGAAAAGCGAATGTTTCAGCGTCGTTTTCACTTTTTTTCCAGCGCCTACAACAAAGGTGCTGGAGGTCGTAAGGTTCGATCACCCTCCTGCCTTTGGAACGTTGCTGTCACTGCTGGCGGTCAAGACGACAAATCGGCCTCAAAGAGGCTCTAACATCACCAAAAGTGTGTAGAAGTGGACTCGAGATGGGGGCGGGGGGGTTGGCGGTTTTTTCACGTTGTCCACCGCCTACCTTTTGACTTTAAAGAGGCCTTCGCCTCGTTTAACTCTTCGCATGCACCCAATTCCATGGTAATCCGTATAGTTAGAGTATCAGGGGGCTTACGTTGGTAACAACATTGGACAGAACGGAATTGTAAAGTAGCAGGTGGGACTGTCCTCGTGTTAGGTGCGCCATAAACTGGCGTCGGTGGCTGGCACCGGCCAAAATGGTAGATCTCTGCAGGGTCCCTATTTTTTGCTTCTAACGCTTTTAGCTTCGAATGTTAGTCAACGAAATATCTTCAATACTAAATTTCTGTACAGTGCGATTAGTAGAGCGTGGATACGGCATATTTAACGCGCGACTTTGGGGGACGCATGGTGTCGCGTGATCCATCGATCGGTAACCTTGATTGCAACATCGCTAAACACGCCCAACCTCAGGAGCCACTCCAAATAAGCAAGGATCTGTCCGCAAAAACATTCGCGAAATGTAAAATTAGATGATCTTGCGACAGTGCAGCCTTTGATTCCGACGAGGTTCGTCGTGTGCGCCACACTAGTGTAGGACCACGGAAGGCGGCTTGTGCGTGATAGTAGACTTGCGCAACAGCTATTGCACTCTTCTCCGACCTGGGCCCGATGTCATGACCGGAGGCGGGAGAGGGTGCAGGTGACTGGCGTGACAGGAACCCGAACCTAAATACGCCACCACACCGGCTCGGATCCCACTGAACTGAAGTACTGTAGAGATCACACTACTTAGGAGCCATTGCAACTTAGCGTGCAGTCCACCAATTTGAACCTAAACGAAAGCACACTGGGGTGATTGCGAGGTCTGAGTTATATATTTAGGTTGCAGCCTTCCAAGCCATGGCTTTTAGCGCACCGTGGTAGCTTAAATCACAGCCGATCGTTTATAGTAAGGACAATGCTCGGAAAGTCGACCTCAGTTCGTTAGCTCTTTTCACCTGCGTCAGCCGATCGCCCTAGCCGGTCAACCAGCCGGCGGTCAGATTGGGAGAAGTAGCTGAGAGCTAAAAGTAACCCGTTAGTGTGTTCCGCACTCAAACGACCAGTATCTCCCCTCTTCACCAGAATTTCACGCCAGCGGGTTGAACTCTTCCGAATTCGGTGTAATAGAGGGTCCACATTGAGTAGGACCCGAGGAACCAATTTCCCATGTACGTATGGGGTTCCTAGTCCGTGCCCGTGGTGTGTAATGCCGGACATATTCATGTGTGGTGATGTGATATGGCCGGTAGGGTTCTACCGCAGGAATTCATGGAGGCGCTTGTCACCGAGTAGGCCCATGTAATGACTAAAAAAGTGTAGGTAGTATGGGAAGTTGAGAAGAGTGCAACGGGTATATGTTGGTGCTCCAGGCACTGGTTCACCAGACTGTGCGGTGGATTCGCAAGTGACTGAGCAGGCTGATGTGTAATGTGCAGCGACA
The DNA here is from genome assembly GCA_017591395.1 of Schistocephalus solidus. Classification (NCBI taxonomy): domain Eukaryota; kingdom Metazoa; phylum Platyhelminthes; class Cestoda; order Diphyllobothriidea; family Diphyllobothriidae; genus Schistocephalus; species Schistocephalus solidus. The sequence goes on from WEDG01004367.1 coordinate 39,376, forward strand.
GTTTTGCCAGGATAGGTTAGGAGCTGCAAAGTCGGTTGTGGTGGTCATGATACTGCTAATGTTTGCCGCGCAGGTGCATGGAAAGTTGGTAGTGCTGGAAATGGAAGAGTTGTCGGATGTGCCTGATGCGTCGATGTTGCGATGAATTCCGCTGTGGTGAATACGCATGTGGTTGAATAGGCCCATGCCGCTAGTGGATGTGCTTGGGCAGTGTGAACAATGGAGGCAGATGTGGTGAATATGTATGTCAGGGCACCTGATGAAGGTTAGCCCATTGCGGCTCAATGGATTCACAAGTGACTGATCAAGCCGATGGCAGATGTGGTGAATATGTATGTCAGGGCACCTGATGAAGGTTAGCCCATTGCGGCGCAATGGATTCACAAGTGACTGATCAAGCCGATGCACGAAGTGAACGTGTAATCGCAATAAGGGCAAGTTGAGATCTGCTCTATGTCGATGATGGTGGATTTGGTGTTTGGCGGGCCGTCGGGGGTGTTCTCACCTGTGGTGGTGCTGTCCTCCTAGTCGTCATAGGGGCTGTGGGGGTCAACTGCGACTCTGAGGCATTGGGAGTGTGACCACCAATGGTGGTTGCCGTGGGCGTTGGTGTAAGGGTGACAGTGGGGGTTTTGTTGAGGAAATAGGTGGAATTGTCGGGTTGTTATGGCATCGGGTGTTGAGGTGTCCCATAAGGGAGACCTATTCGCGGGTGTCCGTTGATCGCGTGTGCATGTTGGTGAGGGTTTGGTGTTAATGGTGTGGGTCGGGGCGCTTAGGAGCTCTGAGCATTTCTCTAGCAGCAGTGAGCTGGCTGGCTTCCTAGATTGTTTCTCTTGTCTTTACATTTCTTCTTTCGGCCCCGTGAACTTTGGTGAGGTTCTCCCAGGTCTTCAGGTTGATTTTTAGGTGTTTGTGGCAGTTCTTCGAGATGTGCTTGCAATGTCATTTGTCCCTCTTGTTGCCGAGCACCCGTAGCCACTTCATCGTAGAAGAGTTGCCTATGCAGGTGCTCGTCAGCCATCCTGCGATTTGGCTGTTGAAGTTGTCTCCACAGAGTGCGAATGCTGATGATTATGACCCGTTCCAGTACTTCCGGTTCCGGTATTCTATCCGGACACCTCAGCTTTATTAATCTCCGGGGAGAGCTAAGATGGAATTCATTGGGTTTTCTGGCTTTTTTGACTTAGGCTGTTCAGGTCTCGGCCCGTATGACAGTATTGGCAAAACAACGGTTTTGTGCATCTTCAGTTTGGTGTTGTGATTGTGACCACTGCTATTCCACATGAAGGCTTGAAGGCGTTCGACGGCCTGGCTGAATTTGGAGATCTGAAGGACCACTTCGTCAACCATTTCGAGGCCACCTGATAGTGGTCTTCCAAAATATACGAAATTGTCCACGGTTTTGTGCCGTTGGCAGCGAAGGGGGCGTTGTACTCAACGTTGGGTGACTATGCATGGCCAACGTTCCGTCCGTGTTTAGGGTCAGCCCGAAGTTGGTGTAGCCGGCGACGAATAGGGTCATGCTCCGTTGCATATCCGGTAGTGTTGCGGTTTTGATTACGCAGTCTTCCGCGGAGAGCAGGTCGTGGATAGAGACGTTGAATTCTGCATGCACCGACTATTGAGATGGCCACCTAAACTGTGGACAACGCGGATCCCAGAACGCTCATCAGGATATGCGTCCATTAGCATAGCCGAGACATCACACTAAAAAGACTGGGAGCAATTACATGGACCTATCTCCCTCCATTTGTAGCTGTGAATTTTGCTGAGGCTTCATTAGTACTCGTGACGCGCACTATCATCCCGTCGTGGAACAGACGCACAGTGTGAGTGAATTGTTCAGGACAGCCGAATTCCTGCATACTTTTCTGCAGCCCATCGTGATTCTCTATGTCAAAGTTTTTGTCATGTCCACGAAGGTAGTTTGGAGATGGGTCCACATCTCGTGACATTTTTGTAGCTGGAGGTGGTGAATATTGTATCGGTTTTTCCATGGTGTCGTGGTAAATCACACTGGTTTTCCGTGAGAAAGCAGTGCCCATGAAACGATTGAGAAGGATGCGAGCAAAAGTCATGCCGGCAACTTTGGTCAATGATATTCGTTTGTGATTATCACAGCGCTATCGGTTCTCTTTCCGTTTGTAGAGATCGAAAATTATCTCATCATTGAGGCCATGAAGGTTCCCATTGCCACCACGTCTCTTCGAACAGCTATGTTAATTTGTTCCTCAACCATCTGCGTTGGAAGGGTTCGACCAGGTTCGCGTCAGATCCAGGTTCTTTCCCGCTACAGGGCTCTGCTTATGTCTGGGACAGAAGGTGGGAGGTCCAGGTCATTATTCGTTTCCACTTGGGGAACCGATCGATGGTGGCATCGGAGATTGTGGATGGGTGGTTGAGGGTGGATCTGAAGCGTTCTGTCACTGGTTCATAATTTACGATTTTTTCCGTAACAAATGGTGCCTTCAGAGCTGAGAGGCGGTGCAGTTCGTTTGTTGTTGGTAGGGCGGGGGTCGTAGACTGCCTTGATGGAGACGAGGTTCTTCCTTTCGTTGATTTCTGTGTACCGTTGGATGTCCCTGACCTTGCTGTTCATGCAGACGTCCTGACTCTCTTGCGGTTACTGCTGCACCAAGTGGCGACATCTGGCGTAAGCAGCTTCGCCAATGGAAATGAACAGGCGAGTTCCCGGAAGCAGTTCAGAAGAAGAAGGATTGATCGCTGGAAGACAAGTCCTACAAATACTGTGCATCATCTGCACGTATTACCCTCTTTTGGGACAGTCTCTGATGATGTGCTCGAGTGTGAATCCGAAACTCTGACCAATAACCTTCTTGTTCCAGCAATTGCATCTTCATCGTCTATATGCGGTTTTTCTGGCGTCAGTGACCAGATTACGGATTTATTCGTCATTGTCCTTGTGTGTAAACGGTGTCCAAAGCGGTGTAGTATAGGGCGTTCCGAAGCTTGTACCACTGTGTCTCAACAGTGGCATTGTCGTCCGGAGGCTGCAGTTCTTACAGGCACTGCCAAAATCTAATCGGTGTGCGTATAAAGTAAGCAGCAAAGTATTTCACTTGCCTGGTAGTCGCTTCACTTGTGGTCTCCTGCGAGGTTGAATTCGAAACCTCATCGTAGAGATGATGAGGCAGTGATCCATCCAGCAATCGGCGTCGCAGATTGCCTTGGTCACCAGCACATTCTGTCGATCTCAACCCCGGAGGAAAACATAGTACGTTAGCTGCCAGCGCCGCGATCATGGAGGCATCCATATTACCTTCTCTCGCGTCAGAAGCCGGGAGGTGTTGGTCAGGAGGAAGCGATGTTCCGCGTAGGTTGGCAGAAAAAGGAGGCCGTTAGCGTTGTGGCCGCCAAGACCACGAGGATCCAGCACTCCCATCCAGACAGCATGGTATATCTTGACGCAGGCGTTGCAGTCACCAAGGACAACCAGGCTGTCCGCCTGCGGCACAGACGTCAGGAAAGCGCGCAGGCCGCCTATCCAGAAGAAGGTGCAGCCGGTATCCACCTCCTGCTGACACTCTTGGGCCAATCAAAGCTCGCTGAAGGCAGTGATGTCCACCTTGTAGCATGTCATCTCTCGAGTGACTAGTGCTGTTCTCCTTTCCAGTCGGTTGCTTCTCAGATTCTGTAAAAGAGAATGAACATTCCAGGCTGTTAGTGTGAGTGAACTCACCCGAGCAGCCCGGAGGGTAAGGCGGAGGGGGAGGTGGAGATTATGGTTGCTTTTATTTGCTTCAACCGTGAGTTTGGCAATCTGTGAGCCAAAATTTACTGCAGAAGACGTGAGACCCAGCATTTGTTCAGGACACCCTTTCTAGTCCCTTCTCCGCGAGGAGACAAGCAGTGCTGTCCCGTCAAAAGGCTGCTGGCACATCCTTGACGGTTATCGAACTTCACTCTGAGTTATGGCTTTTTATAGTGGCGAGCGAACCGCATTAGTCCTGTCCGCGTACGGGACTGCATGTCGCTGGTCCCCGTAGGACGTTTGAAAGTGGGAGAAGAAAGAGGAGGAGGGGGAAGGGATAGGAAGAGGAGCAAAATTAGCATTTTTGCGGACACAGGACATTGGGTAACCCAATCATGTTAAGTCCGTCGGCCGAGGCGGTGACCGGGGTGTGGCCGCTATGCGGAGCCTAGTTTCAGGGAACCACAGATGACAGCTGGGTGGCACCTGCTATGACCTACACGGTCAAACTGCTAACTATCTATCCCTACACCCCCAAATGATCGTAATCATAAGGGAACAACAAAAAATTAAATAATGCACTGCCAAACTGTCATGAAATAATATAATTTTAGGACAAATAACGTCTGGGAAAAGTGCACATTGAAGTCAATTCATCTAATAAATAGTTTGGGCAAAGAACCAGACGCGAAAGAGCGTTGTGAATAGACTCCTTCAGAAACGCTAAGGGCCTAATTCAGGACTTCAGAGGCATAGGGAACCGCGAATCCCTCCAGGCCTGACCAGTGTGTAGGGGCGAAGAATGCTTTTGCTGGTCAAATCTTCAACTTTAGGTTGCTCTCCAGACTAGCATCTTTTTCAAAAATCTGTAGCAACTAGGGTCTCCCTAATAATTTAACCTGATCTGATATTGGTGAACCGACGTTATCGAACACGCAACTGGTAAACGTGGCTGAGCTCTATTATCACAAATGTCTTCTTTTGACTTTGACTTTATTTTCTCGGTGCCCTTTGATGTGACCATGACATGGAGAATTTAGTTACCGGCAACCAGTCGTGAAGCGAGATGGAGGTCATAACTTCTCTCAACCCATTAAACCCAGGCCACGGTTCCGTTCAAATCCAGCATAGCAGTCCATCCACCAGTGCCAGCAACCGGAAATTCTTACAAATATCCGATATTTTACTTCTACTACGAGCAGCATCTCTTTAATCAACAAAGCCCATAGAGACGTGGCATAGAGATTTGTCATCGACACGCAACTCAACAACCCAATCACCGGTTTTCTCCAACCACCCTCTCAACCTGGCTCCTTCCCGCCAGCTGCAGTCGCAAACGCTGCCCATAACATTACCGTTGTTACGTATCATGTTCACTCAATTTAACCATTCTTCCTCCATTCAGATTTTCCCGCTGACCTCCGGTTTGGGAAGGGAGCACCTGTAGTGACCCAACGCCGCGCGCAGTTTAACGCCGAACCTCTCGCGAGTACGTGCACTTGCGCACCAGTGGCTGTTTGGTCCTCGACAATCTTGGCTGTCAGAACTGGCAAATCATCCTCAAGGCTGACTCATAGCTGGATGCCCTGCGATGACTCCGCATGGTCTCACACACTTGGGACGTCACCGACGCGGCTGTTGGCTGTACTCTCGTCTGACAGCCAACTTCTTCCAACCCCTCTCCGATAGTTCTGTGCAGAATACAATCTCCTCCCGACTGGCATCCCACTTATTATCTCCTTCTACGGAACCGGGTCAGGGGGCCGTAGTGGCTGAGGTATTCGTTAATGGCTTAAACTTCTATGATAGATCCCTCTCACATTAAGGTGCTCTAGAAACCTCTATTTGCGTTTATATTACAGCCTTACACCGCCTTTCAATGGTAGCAAGCTTACAGTTATGACCACCACCTGAGAATATAGGTAGTTACTGTCTTAGAAATGCTTTTAACTAACCAGTTCACCACCCATTAGTGTGCGCCTAAGAGGCTCCACAGAATTGGCCACAGTCACTGCACCGTAACCTAATCGATATTTAAATGTTGCACCACACTGAGTGAAGCTGATTCTTGTACAGCAAAAATGAAGGAGGGTAATCTACTCGGCCATCAGTTGACTGATATTCTAGACGTAAAAAACGCCTCAAAGTCAACAAAAACCCAGCGCCTGGTGAACAGTATTGCAGACATCAGGTACTTCTTTGGACTCCGAACTCATCTCCTGAGTGATTTCTTCGACCAGCTCACTTTGCCGCACATTAAAAGTGGCTTCAGAATGGCCCTAACCTACGCCAGCTTGGTACTCTGTATCGTGCTCATGGTATTCTACTCACGTCTACCTGTGGGCGGCAATGAAATTTCAGAAGCCCTGATCTTCACCGGTTTCCTGGAAATCGGCATCCTCTATCTCATCAGTGTCAAAGCCTTTTCCGTCGAGGTTTATCGTTATCTCTCCATCATCCTCATAACTACCATTGGGGTCTGCATACTGGCGACCTTCAGCAGCATGACAGTTGAAGTTTCACTGCAACACACCCTAATCCTCTTGTTGGCATTTGTTAGCCACACCAATCTTCAAATTCCCACTTCATTCCTCTTCTGTTTCCAGATTCTGTTGGGTGTTGGTCTGTCTGCAGTGGACACCTACCAGGAAGAGATACCTCAGCACCCCTGGGACACCTCTGACGGTCACAAGGCGGGCTCAGGCAAACCTGCAGTGGAATCGCTAATTATTCTACTCCAGGTCATTTCTACCACGGGTCTTTCGATCTATGTGAATGGCTACAACGAACTACGCTTTAAGGCGGCCTTTTTGCGACTATGCCAAGGGGTTGAAGCCCGAGCTCGAAAGAATGAGGCCATGCGACGGCAGCTGGAGTGGTTCGATGTGGTGATGCCGCCGGAGATACACACGAAATATCTGGAGATGTTGCTAAAAAACCGGGGTCGAGAGAGGTCCAGTTGGCTCTTCTGTGAGTCCTATCAACCCGTTTCTATTCTAATAGCCGATGCTGTTGGTATGTCCCGTCTTGTGGAGCAATACACTGCCTATCGTGTCATGACCATACTAAACACCATGTTTACCGAGTTTGACACCCTCTGCTCCAACTGCAAATGTGAAAAAATATCAACTCTGGGAGATACCTACTACTGTGTCTCCGGTTGTCCGCAGCCCAACGCTGATCATGCCATATCCTGTGCTGAATTTGCTCTGGCTATTATGCGTTCTATAAAATCTGTCAATGCGAAATTCAAGATGAGCCTAGAACTAGCTGTTGGTGTCCACACAGGCCACGTGAACGCGGCAGTACTTGGTGAAGAACGATTTCGCTTCGATATCTACTCCTACGATGTGAACACCACTCAGAACCTCCAAAGTTCGTGCCCACCCGGAAAAATTCACATTTCTGGTGCTCTGCAAGAGTTGCTTCCCTCAAATTACATCACGACGCCAGCACAGACAATCGAGGCAAAACGAGAGGAGGTGTCCGCGATTGCAGGCATGAAACTAAGCACTGTAAAAATCCCTACTTTCTACCTCGAACTTACGTCCAAGAACCTTTTGGATGACAAAATACTAAAACGTAAAATCAAATCAGCCTTCAGCGTCAAGTTGGAGTCTTTGAAATCGAAGAGCTCTAGCGAAGACTTATCTGAATCCATTGGAGTCGCCAGAGATATCATAAGAGAGACAACCGTTTGTCGACACGAAACCTCGCGCATTCGTCATTTGAGCAGCCGGCAGCGACCGAAAAACCACTGGACTGTGAAAAATCCATGGAACAAACCTCCCGGGGATGACCGCATCTCCTCTATTCGCAAGTCCTTTTTTGGTCAGCCTGTGGCGCAGAAGGACTTTTTAAAGTCGCTCAGTGATTTTCGTGATTTGAACGCGAAGGATCTGCAGTTGATTCAACAGTTGCGCTCTGACCCAGATCGTCACGCGCAGCTCTTTCGAGCTCACCCCCTTGACGCACTGGGGCTGCAGTTCTTGGATCCGGCCATTGAAGAACAGTACTGGCAGGAAGAGTACGACAGGAACAAGCCCATTTATATTGATTCCTTGAAACTGGCGCCGGCCTTTGACATGGTGGTTGTATTTATCTACTTGACCGCCTTTGTGGTCTGTTCTATCGTCGCCACGGCCTTCGACAGCACGGCGGGTGGGGTGCTCTCCATCCTCACAGTGGCCATCAACTTCCTCGGTATACTGCCTGTCACCTTTTGGATCAACTTCTCCATACTCGTCAAGGATACCAAGCTTACGGGAATGCTACAAAAGAAGTTAGTAATTTGGGGAAGACAACGCAAACTGTTTGAAATTATGCTCTTTTTTATCGCTCAGATACCGACCATTTTCACGATCATTTACTATGTAGGCATCCGTACAGAACGCTTCTCAGTGCGACACGAACACTTTATCCTCTGCTTCGGTACCTACGCCATCTTCATTCACTGTCTGCCCATGAACTCGCGTTTCTGGATTCGCATCCTAGCAAGCAGCATTTCGACACTGACCATAGAGACGCTACTGTTTGTCTATGCCAAGGATGCCAGCGCAGAGATTGATCGCACCGAGTTCGGCTGGTTCTACGAGTCCTCCCGATTCCAGCCACAAACCCTGGGCCCAGCAGTGGTTCTTTTTGCAGCCTGGGTGCTGGTCATCGGTGTGAGTCGGAAGAATGAATCCTCTTGCAGACTCGCCTTCTACATGAACGTGGAAGCAGAAAAGGCTTATAGGAATGCAATGACAGCTATTAACGACTGCGATGACCTCCTGCACAACTTTGTCCCGGTATACGTCTTCAACATCCTTCAGGCCCAGGGACGGACGAAATTAGAGTCCGATACGGTCAACCATGCTGTGCTTGTCCAGCTCGCTGGTATTGCTTTCATCCGGATCACCAACTTTTTTGATGGCTACTACCGCGAGGACTATCAGGGTGGTAAACAGGCGTTGGGACTGTTGAACAAGATTATCTGCATGCTCGACCGCCACCTCCGACAGGCGCAGTTTAAGGATGTGGAGAAACTAAAGAGTTTCAATGACAGCTACATGGTTGCCGCTGGCATTAACATGGAGGTGAGGATGCAGAACATGGGGGCTGTGGACCACGTGGTCACCCTCATGAACTTCTGCCACAGCCTTTTCGCGTTGATGGACCGCTTCAATGCGGACTACATCATCGGCTCGGAGAAGTTCACCATTGCCATCGGACTGGATGTGGGTAGCGTGACGGCCGGTCTGCTGGGAACTCTGAAGCCAAGCTATGATGTCTGGGGTCATCCGTCTAGCCAAGCCTACAAGTTGCATAGGGCGGCAAAAGCAAATCAGGTGTTAGTGAAGGGTAACGTAAAGAGGCTGCTAGAAAGTTCCTTCGATTTTGAACCAATCGATGCGAAGGGCACCAGTTGGGAAAAGACCTCTAAGTTGTTCTGTTGCAAACCTCGTTCTGTGACAGAATAAAAGGAGCCTGATTTGCCGCAGAGGCCATCAACTGAGAACAAAGTACCTTCCGGACACGGCTAATTCACCCTTTACTCTACTGACATCCAACTTCTTAATAGGCAATCTATCTTTTCCATCCCAAGCATTCTCATTTTCTCTCAGGAATCTGCATCTGTATGTCGTATAAAAGCGAGTGGAGGGCGATCGCGAAGTATTACGATAGTGGAATGGTTGTCGGTTTAATTATTGGTGACAGGCAGTCGAATCACAACCAGATGTCAGGTCGGGTGGCCGTATGGATGGCTGGGGGCGAGGTTTTTGTCAGAATTGGACATTTAAATCTCCTTTGTTTTAGAAATAATACCTCTTGAAGTACAGTCTGCGCTTTATTTCTGACCAAAGGTTCATGAGGTGATCCAGCGGTTTTAATGACAAAGACTGACCCGTTGGATTGGGTCATTTCTGGCTAAGTTGCTGTAAGCAGACGATGTTGCTTCCAGCTTGAAACTCAAATGTAATTCCTGGGGCTGAAGAATCACTGGCAGATGATGGTACGTTAGCAATGGTTATCCCAGTGTCATTTTTAATACGGGAAGTCCATATTCCCGTGCGCAACCCCGGTGTCTTCTCGTTAAATAAGTGGAAGCCATTTGTGTAATGTATACTCTGTGAAAACCAACCACTCCCGAAGTGCGTCTTTTTTCTGTCAATCTTCGATGCCTCTACCTCAAAGTCTACAAACCACTTATAAAATCAAAGTGTACGACGGGTCATTCGTGTACTTCTGAAGCGTATTTGAAAGGCGTTTATTGATCCTGCTGGGGCTGACTGGCCTGAAAGCCGTTTTCTCCCTCCAGCTTGTTAGCGGTATTGCGACACAAATGTTCACATTTGCGTATGCATTGGACCTGATAAGCCCTAGAAAATGAGAAAACTGAAATAATTCTTACGTGTATGTGGCATGCTGGAAGATTTAGACATTGGCTTTTTAAAGGAAGGTTACTGAATATAAGGACAGTTCGAACGTGGATCAGTGGGGGATGGGCGGGGAGATAAGAGTAACCTGAGGTACGCATCGTCTCCCCCCTCACCCCCGGAAACGAATACTCCAAAAAAAAACAAGCTGCAAGAAAGATATTTTGTTCAACAGAACCATCGAACTGCGTACTTCGACAAGCAAAAGTTTCCGAAATCAAATGTCGGAGAGCGGGCGTTAGCAGGACGGTCTTTACTGTGACAGGGAGCGCACAATTAGTTTAGAGGTCGGTGACAGTAAAAGTGAGACTAGGCTGGATGCCATCCGTTTCTGGTGTGTCCGCCCACACGGGGTGTGAGTTGCGGTCAAAAATTAAAGACCAAACTTATAAATCGGTGTCATCATATCCGCAAGTCAAGAACTGGATTGCACCAGATATGAGCCGTCAACTTGCAAGGGATTCGGAATCTGTATCCACGCCGAGTAGACCGTCGAAGAACAGCAAAGACAACTACATCAGCAGAAGAGCACTCATCGATCGCGTTATGAGACATACTCATCCCACCGAGGTTTGGGATGCATTCTCGTGCCCGCACAACGGTTTCTATCTTAGGCCGAATAACATTACGGACAAAGAAATGGACTGAAAATGATGTTTCTGGCTTAACCTTCATCAGACAGACATACCCAACAAGTGAACAAGGGACCTGTTGTTTAGAAGCCCAACGTCCTAAAAATTCTAGACTCAGGTGTTACAAAAGCTGGGATTGGGTATGGCTGTCTGACGACGGTTAATAAGGCAAAAATAACCATTCCGGTTTACCTTATAATTTTTAGTACTGTTATTCTGCATAGTCGACAAATACTTCTACTCCTTTTCATGAGGCGCGTCTTTTTTAAGCATCACTGTGTATAGCACAACCACAAACTGCGAGGAATATGCACAGTATTAAGATGTCCTATGCAAACATCACTTCTGAAGTAAACTCATGAAAAGGCGAGTGTGGAGTAATTTATGCTAGGTTAGAGTTGGTTTGAGCCAATGAGGAAGCGGAAGGTTGAGACTTTCAAAGCAAGATGTACCTTGAAAAAAACAGAAAGGATGACTACATGGCTGAGGCACAAGAAGAGCATTTCCATATTGTAGTTCACAGAACCTGATATCCAAGGTCCTTATGAATGCGATCATGTGGACATGGAAGCAGGTTCACAGGCGAGCACACGCGTCAGTAGTGGTGGTGGTGGTACGGCCAATCCCGATTTTATTATGCGGTGTGATGGACGGTGCGTGATAATACGCTACTGTAGACTGCTGCAAGACAGTTCGACCGTCGATTTCGATGAGGTCCACCGTATGCTCCACACCAGGTGGTGCAGGGACGGTGACTTGCGCGTTAATTAGGTTTAAGTGAAAATAGCCTTGCGCTGCAGCTACCGCGCTCTCTCCTCCTCATCCCCCACCTGAGCCCGGAGTTAAGACAGAGTCAAGAAGACCGGAGATGGGAGAGGGTGTAGGTGGCTGGCGCGGTCGGAGCCTCCCCCCCCGGGTGTACAATCACACCTAACTCGGATCCCACGGAGTGGGAGTGCCATAAAGGCCACATTAAAAAGGAGCCATTGCAGCCTGACTCTCAGTCCGCAAGTCAGCCATTCCACACAAAAAAACACATTGGGCTGACCACGCGGTCTGAGTTATCCCGTCATTTGGTAACCTTCCAAGCCATGGCTTTTAGCGCACCGTGATAGTTTCAAGCGCGTCAGATTGTTTATAGTGAGGAAAATGCACTGAGCTGTCCATCTCACTCTCTCCCCCACCCCCACAATCATACCACCGTCCGAGCCTGTCAGTTGTCTGATGTGGGAGTTGGCACATTGGCTGACGGGTCGGCATACCCGTCTTCGCGCGCCACAACACGACCTTGGCCCCATAACGCACACACCAGGATTCACTAAATCAGGGGATATGGAGGAGCCATCGTCGTCTGACTTTCAGTCCACTGGTCAGCCACTCGACACACACAGCACATACACTGGGCCGACGGCGTGGTTTGGTGTAAGCGTCAGATTGGCAGCCTTCCAAGCCACAGTTTCCAGGAAAACGGGATTTTATCAGGTCATTATGATGATTGTGAGCGTGTTGTCTATGTATTTGTGTAGATGGTATGCGCCAATGTGGCTTAGCCTCCGGTGGTTTACCGCAAATTGTCGTGGATGCGCATATGCCCTAATAGGCCCATGCGGTGTGTAATTGTGCGGAAGCAGTGAGGGCAGTGGAGGACGCGTGGTGATTGTATGTCGGAGCCCCAGGCACTGGTTCACCAGCCTCCATGCGATGGATGCACAGGTGACCGACCAGGCCGATGCGTGAGTTGAAGTTGCGGGCGCATTGTGGGCAGAGAAATCGGTAGAGGCTGGGGGGATGTCATTCATGGTAGTGGGGGTGGCAGTGGTGGTAAGAATGGCAGGAGCGGAGGGTGTGCATGATGTATCGGTGTTGTCCGCATTGTGGTAAATTCCGCTTAGGCTGGCTTTTCAAATTTAGCCGCCATATTTTCTGCTCTCTATTCGTATGTGAATCCTCTTATATAATTTTAAAACTAATTGTTTATTCGAATAAGAAAAATGAGGTTATCAGCGCACAACGCTGGCACCATTTGAAGGAAGTCCAAATTGATCGATATTTTGAGAGGCATTCAAGGACGATTCTTCACGGTGAATGGAGGACGTTTTGTGCTGAAATTTTTGGAAATTTACTTTCAAAATAAAGCGTATCTCTATATATATCTCTCTCTCTCTGTCATGGATGCGCATCTGACCGAAAAGGCACATACGTTGATTGAATGCACGAGGACAGGGAAGAAAGTGGAGGCGGCGATCTCTGCTGTGTGTTGGTGCTCCAGGCACTGGTTCACCAGTCTCTGTACGATGGATTCGCAAGTGACCGACCAGGCCGATGCGCGAGGTGAATGTGCAGTCGCATTGAGGACAGTTTAGGAGAGAGTCCCCATCGCTGATGGTGTTGGTGGTGGCAGTGAAAGCGAAGGCGGTAGTGGTTGCGTTGGTGGGGTTAACAGGCGATAAGTTTTGGGATGTGGTTTCTATTATGGTGGGACTAATGGAATTGATGCCAGGAGTTAGGGTAAGGGAGTCTGAAGGAGGGTTGGCAGAATTTGACGTAGAAATTGGAATTGTCGGATTGTTGGTGCATTGCGCCCGAAGATCTCCAACCAGGCCAATTCGCGTGCGGAAGATGCGTTAACAACACGGGCGTGTTGGCAGAGCCTGGGCATTGACGATTTTGGTCCGGGGCTCCGGTGACTTTCGTGTCGCTCCTTTGCCTTGGCGGCGGCGATCTGGTTGGCCTCATAGATTGCTGAATTAGTTATCACGGATCTTTTCCATGCCAGTTTATCCTAGGCGAGGTCCTCCCAGGTCGCCGGGTTGATTTGCAGTTTCTACAGCGATTTCTTCAAAGTGTCCTTGTAGCGTTGTTTTTGAACTCCCTGTCGGCGAGCACACGTAGCGACATCTCCGTAGAAAAGTCGTTTGGGTAGTCGCTCATCGTCCATTCTTAACAGGTGGCCGCTATATTGCAGTTGCACTTGCCTCAGCATGGCGTGGATGCTGGGAATTCTGGTCCATTCCAAGACTTCCGTGTCTGGCTCTTGTCTTGCCATATCAGCTTCAGTATTCTGTAGAGGCAGTTGAAATGGAAGTGATTCAGCTTCCTGACTTGGTTCGAGTAGACGTTCCAGGTCTCCTTTCCGTAAAGGGGTGTCGGCAAGACAACGGCCTTGTACATCTGCAGTTTGGTGTTCAAGTGGATACCGTGGTGATTCCACACGGAGGCCTGCAGCCGGCCGAAGGCCTGACTAGCTTTGGATATCCGATGGGCAACCTCGTCATCGATTCTCGTGTTGTGTGATGGCGTGCTTCCTAGATAAGCGAAGGTTTCCAAGTTTTTGAGTTAAGCAACGTTGAAATCGATTCGGGGAGCATTGTATTCCGCACTGTGTGGCAGCTGAGGGTGTAGGGGTAATAGTAAGGTGTAGCGCCACACAGATAGCATTGGGTTGCTCCATTTTTCTCGTACAGGTGGTAAATGCCCCTGTTGGCGAATCTAACTGGTACCCAACTCTCACATGTGGCTCCTCGAAGTTGGGTTCTTCCCAGCGGCCACACCCAAAGCAACCGTCAAGACCGGCGGGCTAAACCAGGTGAGGGTCTCTGGTGTTGTGTGTGCCTCCAAACCCGGCATGTCTGACTCACGAAGTTCCCACCTCCCTCCTCTCAAAAATTCCTACGGTAGGGCCACAGCAACCCCGCAGGTGGCCCAGGCTATCTCGGGTCGTTCTCCTATATAAAAAAACGTGACCCATAGTGATGTTCGGCAGCCGTCTGGGATGTCCAAGCTGCCCTTTTTAGAGACAGCACCGCTTGCCTCCTCGCGGAGGAAGGGGCTAGAAAAGGTGCCCTAAACAATTGCTGGTTATTACGTCTTCTGCAGCTGGCTGCGGATCGCAGATCCCAAAATACGCGGTTGTAAAACTCAAACAAACAACAATAACCCGCTTCACAACCCCCCTCGCCATACCCTCCAGGCTGCTCGGGTGAGTTTAATCAAATTAGCAGCATGGAATGTTCGTTCACTTTAAGAAAATCCTATGAGCAACTGGCCGGAACGGAGGACAGCGCTTGTCGCTCGGGAACTGGCGCGCTACAAGGTGGACATTACTGCTCTCAGCGAGACTTGATTCTCTGAGCAGGGTCAGAGGGAGGAGGTGGGTGCCGGTTACACCTTCTTCTGGAGCGGCCGGCAAAAGGCAGAACGACGCGAAGCTGGTGTTGCCTTTGCCTTCCGGAACGACATCGTGGGACGTCAGCCCTGTCTGCCGCAGGGTATCAATGATCGCCTAATGAGCCTTCGCCTGCCTCTTCGAGGAGACAAGTTCACCACCATCATCAGCGCCTACGCTCCCCAATGACGAGCTCTGCTGCGGCGAAGGACGAATTCTACGAGGACCTGCACGCCTTGTTGGCGACTGTGCCGAAAGAGGACAAGTTAATTTTCCTTGGTGACTTCAATGCCCGCGTCGGGACGGATCACGCTGCCTGGCAGGGAGTGCTGGGTCCTCACGGTATCGGTAGCTGTAACGATAACGGCCTCCTTCTTCTGTGAACTTATGCGGAACCCCGTAAGCTGCTGACCAACACCTTCTTCCGCCTTCCGACGCGGGAGAAGGCCACGTGGATGCACCCTCGGCCGCGGCGCTGGCAGCTGCTGGACTATGTTTATGTTCAGAGGCGAGATCGACAGGACGTGCTGGTAACCAAGGCGATCTACGATGCCGATGGTTGGACAGATCACCACCTCGTCATCTCCCAGATGAGGCTCCGACGGAACCCCGACGAAAGCCCCAAATTAAGAGGTCGCCAGGTAAGGTAAATATTCTTTTGTTAAATTGGCCTGCTCACTGTTTTGATTTCAGCAACCAAATTACAGAGAAACTGGAGGACCTGAATGATGATGATAATGCTACCGTGGAGACACGATGATGTCAATTGCGAAAGGTCATCCAGTCCACCGCCCTCTAAGTCCTTGGACGCGCACGCCGTCAACCCACGACTGGTTTGACGACAATGACGCCGACACCAGCAACCTGCACACGGAGAGGAATGGACTACACAAAGTCAACATGGACCTTCGGACTGACGCAATTGAAGCAGCCTTCTTCAGATGCCGGCGCTTTGTACAGCAACGGCTGCGGGAGATGCAGGATGCCTGGATGATCCTAAAGGCTGAGGAAATCCATGGGTATGCGGACAGCAATGAAATGAAAAACATTTTCAAACCCATCAAGGCCATCTACGACCCCTGTTTCGAGGGACCCGCACCGCTGCTCAGCTCTGACGGCACAGACTGCTGACAGAGAAATCGCAAATTCTGAAGCGCTAGGCTGAGCACTTCAGAAGTGTCCTTAATTGCTCATCAGCCATCTCCGATGCTGCCAATGACCGGCTTCTTCAAGTGGGCACGAACAATGACCTGGATCTGCCACCTTCCCTACCAGAAATCATCCGGGCCGTGTAGCAGATTTCCAGCGGTAAAGCACTGGGATCCGACGCAATCCCACCGGAAGTCTACAAGCATGGTGGGCCCCGGCTGATGGCAGATCTCACAACACTCTTCCAGGAGATGTAGTGCCAAGGACAGTTCCTCAGGATTTATAAGACGCGACCATCGTCCATAACTACAAACGTAAGGGGAACCGGCAACTCTGTGATAATCACAGAGGCATCTCGTTGCTCAACATCGCCGGGAAGATCTTCGCCCGTATCCTTATTAATCGTCTGAACGGTGACCTAGAGCAGGGCCTGCTCCTGGAAAAGCAATGTGTCTTCAACCGACACCGCGAAACAACTGATATGATCTTTGCCACCAGCCAGCTACAAGAGAAGAGCCAGATGATGCGAACTCACCTATACACTACCTTCGTGGATCTAACGAAAGCCTTTGACACGGTGAATCGCGACGGACTGTGCAAAGTCATGCAGAAATTCGGCTGTCATGAGCGGTTCACGCACATGCTGCGTCGGCTTCATGACGGGATGACGGCGCGCGTCACTGACAACGGGACGGTATCCGAAGCATTCGCAGTGACCAACGGATTGAAGCAGGGCTGCATATTGGCTCCCACCCTGTTCAGCCTCATGTTCTCGGCTATGCTGATGGATGCCTACCGTGAACAGCCTGGGATCCGCATCGCCTACAGAACTGACGGGCACCTTCGCAACAGTCGGTGTATACAGGCTTCAACGCATGTGTCTACGACTACAGTCCATGACTTGCTCTTCGCGGACGACTGCGCCCTTAACACTGTGACGGAGGAGGACATGCAAAGGAGCATGGACCTCTTTGCGGAAGGCTGCGCCGATTTTGGATTAACAATCAGTAGAGCCCAAACGGTTGTCATGCCCCAGCCATCACCCAGCGCGGAATACATTGCTCCCACAATCGAGGTCAACGGTGCTCAACTCAAAAATGGGGAAACCTTCGCTTATCTAGGAAGCACGCTGTCACGCAACACGAGAATCGATGACGAGGTTACCCATCGGATATCCAAAGCTAGTCAGGCCTTCGGCCGGCTGCAGGCCTCCGTGTGGAATCGCCACAGTATGCACCTTAACACTAAACTGAAGATGTACAAGGCCGTCATCTTGACGACACTCCTTTACGGAACGGAGACCTGGACCCTCTACTCGAACCAAGCCAGGAAGCTGAATCACTTCCATCTCAGCTGCCTCCGCAGACTACAGAAGCTGAGATGACAAGACAGGATCCCGGACACGAACGTCCTGGAGCGGACTGGAATCCTCAGCATCCACGCCATGCTGAGGCAAGTGCAACTGCGATATAGCGGCCACCTGTTAAGAATGGACGATGAGCGACTACCCAAATAACTTTTCCACGGAGATGTCGCTACGGGTGCTCACCGGCAGGGAGGTCAAAAACAACGCTACAAGGCACTTTGAAGAAATCGCTGAAGCAACTGCAAATCAACCCGGTGACCTGGGAGGACCTTGCCTAGGAAAGACCGGCATGGAGAAGATCCGTGAAGACTAATTCAGCAATCTATAAGGCCAACCAAATCGCC
Organism: Schistocephalus solidus; assembly: GCA_017591395.1. Lineage (NCBI taxonomy): Eukaryota > Metazoa > Platyhelminthes > Cestoda > Diphyllobothriidea > Diphyllobothriidae > Schistocephalus > Schistocephalus solidus. The sequence goes on from WEDG01004367.1 coordinate 57,169, forward strand.
ACCGGCAATGCCAAAAAGCAGCGCGGAAGTCATCAGCGCCCCGGACCAACATCGTCGATGCCAACATGCCCGCGTTGTCAACGCATCTTCCGCACGCGAATCGGCCTGGTTGGAGATCTTCGGGCGCAATGCACCAACAATCCGACAATTCCAATTTCTACGTCAAATTCTGCCAACCCTCCTTCAGACTCCCCCACCCTCACTCCTGGCATCAATTCCATTACTCCCAACATCATAGAGACCACATCCCAAAACTCATCGCCTATTAACCCCCACCAACGCAACCACCACTGCCTTCGCCTTCACTACTAACACCACCACCATCAGCGATGGGGACTTTCTCCTAAACTGTCCTCAATGCGACCGCACATTCTTCCCACGCATCGGCCTTGTCAGTCACTTTGAATCCATCGTACAGAGACTGGTGAACCAGTGTCTGGAGCACCAACACACAGCAGATATCGTCGCCTCCTCTGTCTTCATTTTCCTCGTGCATTCACTCATCGCATGGGCCTATTCGGTCACATGCGTATCCATGACAGCGGAATTCACCGCAATTCCGACAACACCGATACATCATGCATAATCTCCGCTCAGGCCATTCCTACCGCCACTGCCACCCCGACTACCATTAATGATATCCCCCAGCCTCTACCGATTTCTCCTGCCCACAATGCGCCCACAACTTCAACTCACGCATCGGCCTGGTCGGTCAACTGCGAATCCATCATACGGAGGCTGGTTAACCAGTGCCTGGGGCTCCGAAAAACAGTCACCGCGCCCGCCTCCACTGCCCCCACTGTTCTCACACATTTACACACTGCATGGGCCAATTAGGACACATGCGCCTCCATGAAAACCTGCGGTAAACCACCGGAGGCTAAGCCACATCAGTGCAAACCATCTACACAAATACATAGACAACACCATTACGATCATCATAATGTACCTGATAAAATCACGGTGTCCTGGAAACTGTGGCTTGGAAGGCTGCCAATCTGACGCTTACACCCAACCACGCCGTCGGCCCAGTGTATGTGCTGTGTGTGTCGAGTGACTGACCAGTGGACTGAAAGTCAGACGGTGATGGTTCCTTCATATTTTCTGAGTAAGTGATTCCTGGTGTGTGCATTATGTGGGCGAGGTCGTGCTGTGGCGCGCGAAGGCAGGTACCCCGACCCGTCAGCCAATGTGCCGACTCCCACCTCAGACAGCTGACAGGCTCGGACGGTGGTCTGATTGTGGGGGTGGGGGAGAGAGTGAGGTCAAATGCTCAGCGCATTTTCCTCACTATAAACAATCTGACGCGCTTGAAACTATCCCGGTGCGCTAAAAGCCGTGGCATGGAAGGTTGCCAGCTGTCGGGATAACTCGAACCGCGTGGTCAGCCCAATGTGCGTTTTGTGTGGAGTGGCTGACTGGCAGAATGAGTCAGGCTGCAATGGCTCATTCTTAATTTGGGATTTATGGCACTCCCAATCCATGGGATCCGAGCCAGGTGTGGTGGTACGCCCAGGGGCAGCTGCGGCCGCGGCAGCCACCTGCGTCCTCTCCCGCCTCCGGTCTTCTTGACTCTGTCTTGACACCGGGCTCAGGTGGGGGAGGAGGAGAGAGTGCGGTAGCTGCAGCGTAAGGCTACTATCACTTAAAACTAATTCACGCGCAAGTCTCCGTCCCTGCACTACCTGGTGTAGAGCATACAGTGGACATCGTCGAAATCGTCGTTCAAACTATCGGGTGGCGGCTGGTGCGTAACAACCGTTTTGGCTGTACTGATTGTTAATCCAAAATCGGCACAGCCTGCGGCGAAAAGGTCCATACTCCCTTGCATGTCCTCCTCCGTCACGGTGTTAAGGGCGCAGTCGTCCGCGAAGAGCAAGTCATGGACTGTAGTCGTAGACACATGCGTCGAAGCCTGTATACACCGAATTTTGCGAAAGTGTCCGTCATTTCTATAGGCAATGCGGATCCCAGGCTGTTCACGGTAGGCATCCATCTGCATAGCCGAGAACATGAGGCTGAACAGGGTGGGAGCCAATATGCAGCCCTGCTTCAATCCGTTGGTCACTGCGAATGCTTCGGATACCGTCCCGTTGTCAATGACGCGCGCCATCATCCCGTCATGAAGCTGACGCACCATGTGCGTGAACCGCTCATGACAGCCGAATTTCTGCATGACTTTGCACAGTCCATCGCGATTCACCGTGTCAAAGGCTTTCGTTAGATCCACGAAGGTAGTGTATAGGTGAGTTCGCATCATCTGGCTCTTCTCTTGTAGCTGGCTGGTGACAATGATCATATCAGTTGTTTCGCGGTGTCGGTGGAAGACACATTGCCTTTACGGGAGCAGTCCCTGCTCTAGGTGACCGTTCAGACGATTGATAAGGATACGGGCGAAGATCTTCCCGGCGATGTTGAGCAACGAGATGCCTCTGTGATTATCACAGAGTTGCCGATTCCCCTTCCGTTTGTAGATATGGACGATGGTCGCGTCTTATAACTCCTGAGGAACTTGTCCTAGGCGCCAAATCTCCTGGAAGAGTGTTGTGAGATCTGCCATCAGCCGGGGCCCACCATGCTTGTAGACTTCCGGTGGGATTGCGTCGGATCCCAGTGCTTTACCGCTGGAAATCTGCTACACGGCCCGGATGGTTTCTGGTAGGGAAGGTGGCAGATCCAGGTCATTGTTCGTGCCCACTTGAGGAAGTCGGTCAATGGCAGCATCTGAGATGGCTGATGAGCAATTAAGGACACTTCTGAAGTGCTCAGCCTAGCGCTTCAGAATTTGCGATTTCTCTGTCAGCAGTCTGTGCCGTCAGAGCTGAGCAGCGGTGAGGGTCCCTTGAAACAGGGGTCGTAGATGGCCTTGATGGGTTTGAAAAAGATTTTCATTTCATTGCGGTCCGCATACCCATGGATTTCCTCAGCCTTAAGGATCATCCAGGAATCCTGCATCTTCCGCAGCCGTTGCTGTACAAGGCACCGGCATCTGAAGAAGGCTGTTTTAATTACGTCAGTTCGAAGGTCCATGTAAGCTTTGTGCAGTCAATTCTTCTCCGCGTGCAGGTTGCTGATGTCGGTGTCATTGTCGTCAAACCAGTCGTGAAGTTGACGGCGTGCGCGTCTTAGGACATCGAGGGCGGTGGTTTTGATGACATTTCGCAGTTGGCACCATCGTGTTTCCACGTTGCCGTTATTACCTGCATCCACGTGGCCTTCTCCCACGTCGGAAGGCGTAAGATGGTGTTGGTCAGCAGGAGACGGTGTTCAGCACACGTTCGCAGAAGAAGGAGGCCATTATCGTTACAGCTACCGAGACCGTGGGGACCAAACCCTCCCTGCCAGGCAGCCTGCTCCGTCCCGACGTGGGCGTCGAAGTCACCAAGGAAAATTAACTTGTCCTCTTTCGGCCCAGTCGCGAACAGGGCTTTTAGGTCCTCGTAGAATTCGTCTTTCGCCGCATCAGAGCTCGTCATTGGGGGAGCGTAGGCGCTGATGATGGTGGCGAACTTGTCTCCCGAATAGGCAGGCGGAGGCTCATCAAGCGATCATTGATACTCTGCGGCAGACAGGACAGACGTCACACGATGTCGTTCCGGGTGGCAAAGGCGCCACCAGCGTCGCGTCACTCTGCCTTTGGCCGGCCGCTCCAGAAGAAGGTGTAGCCGGCACCCACCTCCTCCCTCTGACCCTGCTCAGAGAATCGGGTCTCGCTGAGAGCAGTAATGTCCACCTTGTAGCGCGCCAGTTCCCGAGCGACAAGCGCCGTCCTCCGTTCCGGCCAGTTGCTCATAGGATTTTCTTAAAGTGAACAAACATTCCATGCTGCTAATTTGAGTAAACTCACCCGAGCAGCCTGGAGGGTATGGCGAGGGGGGTTGTGAAGGGGGGTATTGTTGTTTGTTTGAGTTTTACAACCGCGTATTTTGGGATCTGCGATCCGCAGCCAGCTGCAGAAGACGTAATAACCAGCAATTGTTTAGGGCACCTTTTCTAGCCCCTTCCTCCGCGAGGAGGCAAGCAGTGCTGTCTCTAAATAGGGGTGCTCGGACATCCCAGACGGCTGCCAAACTCCACTATTGGTCACAGTTTTGTTTAGTGGGAGAACGACCCGAGTTAGCCAGGCCGCCTATGGGGTTGCTGTCGCCCCCACCGTAGGAATTTTGGAGAGGGGGGTGGTGGGAATTTCGGGAGTCAGAGATACCGGGTTTGGAGGCACACACAACACCGGAGGCCCTCATCTGGTGTAGCCCGCCGGTCGTGACGGTTACTCGGTGTGTGGCCGCTGGGAAGAACCCAACTTCGTAGAGCCACAGGTGAGAGTTGGGTACCAGTTAGAGGCGGCCAACGGGGCATTCACCACCTGTACGAGACAAATGGAGCGACCAAATGCTATCTGTTTGGCGCTACCCCTAACTAGTACCCCTACACCCCAGAAGTAAAACATTGAAGCAGGTCGGGTGAATGAGACCCCCCACCGGTAAGAGAGATGACCTCAAGCAAAATTCCACGAAGGTTAAGTATCTCCAAGTTCTAGTATTAAACGTGAAACTAATTCTAACCCAACCCTCAACCTTGACCCCAAAATTGATTTGAGCATAAACTTAAATCCCTTAGGTTAACCCTAACTACAACACCTACTTTAATCTCTCTGGGAATTATTGCAAGGTCCCTGGAACAGGGGTGGGAGATCCCTATTTCGTGCGTGGTCCATTCCTGACACTATTAATAGTAAATAGATCTCACGTTATCCTAGGAGTCAGGAAAACTGATGGTCCCCTTTGGAACGCACTGGCCAATATACTGAATGCTAATACCTCGACCCGTTTTGGCAGCTAGCCCGCATCTGTAGTACAACAAATCTTGACTCTGCATGGCGGCCATACTCCAGCAACCGTTTGCAGTCGAGATGTGTAAGCAGACGAAAACATCTTATGTGCATCTGCGGGCTTATCAACCTCACATTAGCGCCAGTACTCCCATCGTAAAAAAGCAAAGATGTCCAGATGAAAGAGTGACAGTAATCCTGTAAGCCGTACAGGTTAATTTCAGTCAATTTGGCACTGCGCCAAAGCTTCGATCCGTGGGGAAGTTCGGTAACAGACCGGAATACCAAAACAGCCCTACCAAGGGGAGAACTGCTAAAGTATTATCGGAAAGAACTAGGAAATTTGCTCCCAAACATTTGACCTGTAGGCCGTCTATAAGCTGATAGTGACTTACAGAGGTTACAGATGCGGGCAAAAAATACCTGAAACCACGCTGATCCGTGTCCTCATCCGCGTGCCACCCTGCAAAGTTGACTATGCTTACTTTAGCAGTCTGCTTCTTGGCAGCCCAATGATCAACCTAACGGACTGTCGATGTACGCTATTCGACAACTTGAAGATACTCAAATCGGAAGGCAAAGAAGAAAATCTGACGGAAATCCTCTACCGAGGCACCTAGTTTACATGCAGCACGGCAAGCAGATGCAGCTAGCATTCTTGTCAGACAAGTGGGTGTTAGTGTCCGCCATTAAGTGCCTTAGCCCCAGCGCGTGTGCTTGGTCGCCTGCAGCCAATCAACGAATGATGTAACACCGATTGACTGCGAGCTATCCCGAGGCTGGTGTCAAAACTTGCACGGTCAATGCAGCAAATTGACGGGGAGCGGGATGTGGATAAAAATGCTGGGGGAAAAAATTGTAGTGATGGTGGGAACGGAATGTCGCAAGACTACTCTAGCAGCACAAGATATGGCCCGCTACATGGTGGATCCTGTGACTGTCAGTGCGATCTACTCTTCTGAGCTAAGGCGGCTAAATGAAGTAGGTGTGGGATACACAGTCTGGAACTGGTAGAACGGTGAAACGATGGACTTGGCCAGCTACGATGGTCGATTAATCAAATGCTTGTGGCAGTCCATTACCGCGATTGCGATCGCCGCCGTTGACGCATACAAATTGCCCCGCCAAGCTTGGCTTACGCGCGTTTGACAGCCTCCGCTAACACAATGACACCAATCAATCCATATTGGTTTCTTCACCGATAAGCTGCAGCCGGACGAAGTCTCAAGATGATGCACTGCGGCTGACAGTCCTGGAAAAGACAGCTTTTGGCAACCACTTGCAGAGATTCCTGTGCACTCTTCTGTCTCAGGAAAAGCTCGTTTAACCCAAGCTGTCATTCCTGACTTGTGATCTGGGCGTCTCCAGGTTGTCGACGATTTGGAACTCTCACGTCTACGTCCCATTTCAAGAAGCTGTGACTTCTTGCGAACACAAATCTGCATATGTCCTCCATGTCTGCAGCCGCCAACCGCACCTTCCTCACTCAATCGACAAGACACACGCAGTCTTTCCCTGTGTCGCCTGTATATATCGCCTGAAATGTACGCCACATTCATTTTCCTAATGGTCTCGTTACTCACGTTTTTTGACATTAAAAGCTCCTTCGGTCTCGCTGCACCCCGCCGTCCGTCTATTCGGGGAGGGGGAGGAGTACTGTAGCATTCCGATCCCACTATCGGGATCAACACCGCTGACTCATATCACCTTCGTCCGTCAAGCTCGGCATACGCGCGTGTGGTGGCCCACATCAATACCGTGACAGGCTCCCAAATCACAGAGGACCTTTATACGGACAAGCAATAAGTGAGGCAGAGTTTACACAGAGCACCACAAGCAGTTGCAACAAGCCCTCTCACTAGGCAGATGACAACCGAAGTGCGTCCACTTGGGCTTTGACTGGCTGCAGCCAATCAGTGAAGAGCGAAATATCGATTGGCTTCACGGCATCAGCGAGGTAAATATTAGGGAACACCCGCGCACGCACCGCTTGTCACAAATGTTAGGCGGACCGCAGGCGACGTGGGCAAGTGGCGGACCTTTTGATCATGAAAGCGGACAGCTAAAACGTCGCGCTCATTATGAAGAACGACATTTTGATAAGGCGAAGTCAGTGTCAGTGGATGCAGGAAGGAAGTGGTCACTGGCCCCGTTTAGACCGACTGTTTGGTTGTTTTTTTTGCTGGCCACGGTATCAAGAACAGTCTTGCTTGCAGAGCTTGAGTAACATTGCTTCTTTTCAGCTGACTTTGTTCTCTTGGCGCATCAAGCAAATGGTTTTGTCATACTTGTACTGGCACAGTGTGCTGCGATGTGTTTTGTGGGCAGATTTATAATCGTTCTGAAATTTTATTCGCCTGAAAGACAAAAGGCAGCTGATGAGGTTTAAATGGCTGACGCTTGAACTTCCATCTAGGCTAGCAGGCGCGGGAATGGAGTTACTTGCGGACATGATCCGTAGCAATCTTTTGGGTGTTACTCCCATAAGTACCGATGGCTGAATGCGTGCCCGGTGGGTTACACTTGCATGCGTATCAAAGTTGTCATTGGTTAATTTTTCTTCCGTTGTACCAGAGCTTTCTCTACTTTTAAGGATCCGCGGCAAAATCACCGACGCTTCCAGCGAGACCGCGATCACCATTTACTTCAATGTCATCATCATTGAAACCAGCTGCTTCTTCTGCCTCCTCGGCTTCTTTCTCCTTTCCCTCCTCAGTGACCTCCAATGCGTCGGTTGATGGCACCTGCAGCATTCTGGCAAGTGTCATCATGAAGAATGCGAAGAAGATGGCGAGCATTGTGGGAAACCAGGCAACCCCACACATCCAGCCACTGGGCATACTCTGAAAGCCCTGTGACCAAATTCGACTTTGGGTTACAAAATCTTCCTCATTTGAGGACCAAGAAAATAGACCGAGGACAAAAACTGACACCAAGAGTTGTATAGCAGTCATTGGGACAACAATAGTTGCTTTGAGGATCTTCTGCATCAAGCCCAGGACTAGAAAAGTCCCCACTGTCAGCGTAAGTATCGAGGGCAATAGAGGCAGGTAGAAGAGGATGCCGCGGAAATTTGCGTTTCCGATAGTATAGATTGCTCTTGTGAGCTGGATGAAGACGAAGGTGGACAGTAGCATCCGGATGCAGGTGTAGAGCACGCGGAGTTCCGGATAACTGGTGAAAAGACCTTCGGCGAGCCATCTGGGTAGCAGATGTTCCAGCACGTGACATGTCATTAGGTGAAGCTGAATAATAAGGTAGGCTTTATAGTGTCCAATAACGGGACCAAAAAGGAACAGGCCTCCTAGGGTATTCAAATCCCACAGTTTTGAGGTATACACTGATATATTTTGGGACTCTATGCCCTGCCATTTGATCTTCTTTGCGTCCATCTTACCACTTTGTGCAAGACCACCAATCATAGCGCGGATGCGGTATTGATGGGCAATTTTATTTTCCAGTGATAGAGAATGAATCGTACTGGCTTCCAGAAGGGCCCAAAACTGATCAAAGGCGAAAATTCCGATGCTGAGTGCTATAGCAAAGTTGGCCTTTGTTCTTGTTCCCGCTGTCCTGTAGAGCCGGTAGAAGGGTAAAACTGTCATCATTTGGAAAAAAATAATCACAAAGGAGGGAAGGCCAAGGTTAGTGAGACAGATGTTGACACTCAAATCATCCACCGCTCGTTCCACAAATTGTAACTTGGGGATCTTAACGGCGGCAGAAAGGTGCCCCAAAATTTCAAGAACCCAGATGACAACCACAGCTACCATGGTGGTTTCGAAGCCACCGAGGCTAGTCAGAATCAGCCAGAAGATGATGCTAAATGAGATCAGCCTGTCTGCCACTAGAAAGTCCACAAATGCGTAACCAGTCGGACCAGACTCCAATTTCATCAGGTAAGAGAAACCAAATATTGTATTGATGTTATACAGGAGATTGATCCAGGAGCTGCGATAACGGCACTTAACGTACTCGTTGACGTTTGAGTGACCTGTTTTGTAGAGGTGGTTCCACAGAGCAAGACAGAGGAGGACGCTTGCCAGGCGAACAAAAAATAGACAAATTGTCTGCAAGGCCCCATTGTAGAGAGCCTCCATGAGTAGGTTGGGGGCGTAGATCCTGGAACAAGCGAGTGCAATGAAAACCGGATGATTCCAGATGGTACCGGTGCCCGTCAGTAAATGAGCCGCAGCAAGGGACGGTTTTACTGATTTACGTGAAATCTGTTGCCAAATGAGGCGACCTAGGAAGTACAGGGAAACAAACACCAAAGGCAGGCCTCCTATTAGAGCGATCTGTACTCCCGGCATGTTTTTTGGTCTCGCAACGTGCCTCAATAACTTAACAAGCGTCACAGATGGCCTATTTGCAAGGCCATTTCACGTGCGCATTTCAATTATCGATCATCCTAGGGTCAATAAATTCACTGCAAAAAAACATAATAGAAAACAGAGGAGAGAAGCATACACGAACGGTCGGAGATGGAAGTAAATTTTGACCCTAAAAATGTAAATACCAGACGCGTAAATAGCACTGTGACTTCTAGCAGCATAGTCCAATCATGGAATGCCTGACATATTCAGAGGTTTTTGGACTTTCTACTGCAAGTCAGACCTGTAATCCTACAAGACAGACTCAGTGAACAGGCTTGTTAAGAACACTCAAATCGGTCCATAGTAAGGTACACGCGACTCTTGAAGAAGTAAGCTGCCATAAGCATTTTTCGTGGTTTAACCATTCTGCAGTACGGTACGTGTTCTACCTCTTGATACCCTAATTGACAGTTAGCGACAGCATCGAGGGTACTTTTTCAAATTTTCAATGGGATAACGCATCTACCGACCACTAAAACCCTCTGAAATCGGCGTAGCTAGCACTATATTTTTTGTAGTGTATTTTTCGGAAAGGATCTCGAATGTCCCTATTCCCATGATGAGCCAATCTCACAGAAAGGCACACGCGCGCATCTCCCGCGCTGGATGGAATGAACGACAGCATTCTTACCTTGGCTGTGGCCACAGAGCTCTCATCAGATCTGATTGGTCCCTGTTTGCGAGAAGTTGCTCGGTTCTTCTAGAAGTTTCTCTTCAAGCGGATTGGACAGCATAAAGCCAATCTGAACGGTACGCTATAAATATACGTAACTTTCATTGAGAATGACCTTGTTCTCGTGGCCGATCGTGTTCTCTTTCTGTCCGTGTTGTTTTCCGGACAACATTCGGGCAAGCATACGCTTCTTATGAATCCTAAGTACCAGGCAGGGTCATGACATAAATTGAAACGAAGAGTGGTGGAAGATAGCGAGGAAGTACCTGATTCCGATACAAATTCTAGGTCATTTTAAGATTTTGGGTTGGTTTTATATCAAGGCGTCAGATAGTAATTGTGCATGTAGAAAACTCTTCGGTTTTGGAAGTTTCAGCATATTTGCAGACCTCATCTAGGGTGAAAGTAACCCACTACATTAGTACTCTAGATGCTGCTGCGGACTGTGAAATGCTAAAGTATGATCCTGGGTCGAAATAATTACTTAGGTGGGTTTTAATATTGAGTATCATGTGGCAAGACATCGCGATAGTTTAGTCACGCCGAGATGCCGGTTTTGAAGTGGTGTTATTTCCTGGCTGCCTGTGAAACCATACTAGATAAAAAACGCTGATTAGTGTGATTTTTTAAATTGATTATCAACGCCTCTATAAGTTTAAATGGATTCTATAGAAAGCATGCACAATTATCCTATCTCGCACTTATTTGAAGCGAATTATGTCGTCTGAAAATTCCCTATCGTCTGAACATTTTTGATTGCAAGATTTCAAAGACCGTAAAAGATATAATGCAATAGCGTTGCACATTTACGCTTATCAAAGCTTGTTTTGAAGAATATAACGTGATCCACACCCAAAGTGAAATTTTCTGAACCCTACACATTATCTCCATGCTAACAGAGGACTAAAATAAAATTTGTTTTTTAAAGGAAAAGTGTACAAAATGTAGTTTGTAAGCCCTCAACAGCAACTTCAGTTCAACGTTTTTCGGAAATTCAAACAAATATCTCTTTAAATTCGTATATGCCATTTATTCGAGTAAATAATTTATAAAAGACGTAATTTACTATAAAATACCTATGAAAAAGGATATTTTTGTGCATATCTTCCATAAAATATCTTTGAAACAATAAGGTTCTCGAGGAAGTATGAAAATTAATCTGAAGTTAGCAGAGTTTCTAGCAAGTTAGATTTTTGCAGGCAAACTGAACGATGAGCTTCACTGAAATATCTTTGGAATGTGTCTCCTTACGATTCGTATTACAACACCACCCATGTAATTATTTCTCAACTCGATCATGTTTTTTAATATCAATTGAGGTCTCATGGACTAAGTTACATGTTGTGTGGAAGTATTGCTAGACTTCGTGTGAAGTAGGAGCTCAGCGATAATAGGTCATTGCAGAGAAAACTTCAGCATTTACGTACAGGCCCTATTCCGGGCATATGCCACCACAGTGCGTCTCTGCCTAGCAGATAACAGAACGCACACACCAGCGCCAGTAGTTGGTACGACAATGTGAGTGCATGAAAGAAGGAAACAGCCGTGACATGTTACATGACAGTTCGACCGTCGCTTTCGACGAGGTCCACCGTATGCTCCACACCAGGTGGTGCAGGGACGGTGACTTACGCGCAAAATAGTGATAGTGATAGTGATAGTAGCCTTGCGCTGCAGCTACCACACTCTCTCTCGCTCTTCTGCACCCAAATAAGCCCGGTGTCGTGACAGAGTCAAGAAGACCGGAGATGGGAGAGGGCGCAGGTGGCTGGCGCAACCGCAGCCACCCCTGGGTGTACCACCACACCTGACTCGGACCCCACGGAGTGGGAGTGCCATAAAGGCCACATTAAGAAGGAGCCATTGCAGCCTGACTCTCAGTACGCCAGTCAGCCACTCCACACAAAACACACATTGGGCTGACCATGCGGTCCGAGTCATCCCGTCAGTTGGCAACCTTCCAAGCCAGGGCTTTTAGCGCACCGTGATAGTTTCAAGCGCGTCAGATTGTTTATAGGGATAAAAATACGCTGAACTGTTGACCTCACTCTCTCACCCACCCCCACAATCAGACCACCGTCCGAGCCATTCAGTTGTCTGGTGTGGGAGTGGGCGCATTGGCTGACGGGTCGGCGTACCCGTCTTCGCGGGCTACAGCACGACCTGGCCCCCATAACGCACACACCAGGATTTACTTACTCAGGGGATATGGAGGAGCCATCGCCGTCTGACTCCCAGTCCACTGGTCAGCCACTCGACACACACAGCACATACACTGGGCCGACGGCGTGGTCTGGTGTAAGCGTCAGATTGGCAGCCTTCCAGGCCACAGTTTCCAGGAAACCGTGATTTTATCAGGTACATTATGATGATCGTGAAGGTGTTGTCTATGTAGATGGTGTGCGCTGATGTGGCTTAGCCTCCGGTGGTTTACCGCAGGTTGTCGTGGAGGCGCATGGGTCCTGATAGGCCCATGCGGTGTGTAAATGTGCGGGAGCAGTGAGGGCAGTGGAGGCGGGCGCGACGACTGTACGTCGGAGCCCCCGGCACTGGTTCACCAGCCTCCGTGCGATGGATTCGCAGGTGACTGACCAAGACGATGCGTGAGTTGAAGTTGCGGGCGCAGTGTGGGCAGGAGAAAATTTGGTAGAGGCTGGGGGGATGGCATTCAATTCGGTGTAACAATCAGGCTGAATGTTATGCTTCTAAGTGTGGCCTTTATGCCACACTCGCTGAGGTGAGGTCTTAGCCGCCACCTCATGAGAGCCCTGCAAATTCGGTGCTGGCGTACGTGGCCTGTTAAGTTTTGTCGGACAATGCGATCGAACCCATGTCCGGTCGTATTTGTTATGTCTTGCCACTGGAACAAGGTGCGTGACGGGCATGGGAGTGCACGAGATGCTGTGTAATTCTGCCCTGCTGACGGCTCAGGCGCCGATTTCGACGCGGTCCAACGTGTGTCTCACGGTGAGGTGGCGCAGGGGCAGCGACTTTCTCATGAAGAAGAGTATGGTGGTAGCAGACTTTCATCGACCGCACTCTCTTCTCCTTCTCCTTTGCCTGGGATTGGTGTAAGGGCCAAGTCAAGAAGACCGGAAGTTGAAGAGGGCGCAAGTAGCTGGCGCGGCCGGAGCCACCCTTGAGCGTTCCCTCATGCCTGGCTCGGATCTCAGCTGAGCGGGAATGCCATAGAGGCCACAGTAAGAAGAAGCAATGGCATCCTCTATCTTAGTCCGCCAGTTGGCCACTCAACACAAGCGCGCACAAGGCTGAATTTGCGGTTCGAGTTATCCCGTCAGTTGGGAACTTTCAAAGACACAACCTTTAGCACAGCGTGATAGCTTCAAGCGCGCCCGATTGCTTACAATGAGGAAAATGCGCTGAGCCATCAAACACCAAACACAAGACTATGCACACACATGCGGGGTCAACAGCGAGCATACCAAGGGTACAGTTAGTCCACTTTAATCAGTACCTTGTCAGTGCTTGGTTGAAGACATTTGGTTAAGTAAGGTATACGCCAAGAATATTTAACAAACAAACATCTAAGGGAATTTTTACTGTATGTCAAAATATGAAAGTATATTTTTTTCCCGTGGATTTGCATAACAAATTATTTCGGTCATAATTTACCATGCCATTTAACAGCGCAGTTCGCTATGCTTTGATTTCCCGATGGTTCTGCTGTCACACTAATCATTTTTGAGTGCTCCGACAGATGTCTCATTCCTGGGCTCAGGATATCTGTGGAATAGTTGAGTAGCTGAAGACCTTCAGCAGTACAGTTCACTCCTTGTAGGGAAGGCAGTGTAGCGTCAGAATTCTTTTTCAAAACAACGTGATTCGTGGAGGCCCAGCACAGGAGTCCACCTGTTTTTGTTTTCATTGAACATACAATATTTGGGGGATAAGACCTTCAGGCATTTATGAAACGCATGGGTGGTTGATTCCCATCAACATCAGTATCTTCTTAGCCGGATTTCTGACCTCCAGATAAAGTAAATGCCCTTACATTCGCGATAGGCAGTGGGTGTTCGAATTTAATTCCAAAAACCTCCTACATAAATTATATCAGGGCACACGGGGCTAAGGATATCATTCGAAACCAGAGTTCTACATGTTTTGGGAGCGTTTACTGAATAGATGAAGTACCATCCTGTAGGACATACCAGGGTACGTTTTATTCATTGACAAACACCTTTGTGTCACCGAATAATGCTCAATATAGATATTGTGCTGGACAAAAATCCAGTCACACCCATCTATAGGTCAGAAACTCCTCTAATTGAGAACGCGTATAATTAATACCTTGGGCACCTCAGTGGTGGAGACATCTTTTGGGTGCACTCATTATCATTGTATACACATCATCAAAATCAATCCGCGTAGTTAGCCAACCTGACGTTTTCCTGGCCTAGCGTCTAAATCGGCGCCCACGAAGAATGGGTCGCCTCGCAGGCTGAATCGCGTTGATTTCATGCAATGGTGATGATTAAGACGGAATTGCTTGACGGTGTTCCTCTAAGCACTATCTGGTAAGGAACGTTGAGTTGCGTCAGTTCATCCTCGGGATTTCCCTCATTTTCCACATGGCACCAGCGCACGTACGCGCGAAATTACCATAGGAAAATCCGAAGGCGTGATAGAACAGCTGATTTGGATCTACCCGCTCGCAACATCCAATCGGGAATACGATCAATGTGAACAAACCCCAACCCTACTAATGAAGTGAACCAGAGTCCGAGCATGTGGTGTGTTAGCTGCGACAGTGACCAATCAGGGCGCAGCATAAAGTTGGCGTGGTAGCCGCAACCTTCACCGGTTGCTCGTGAGCAGGACCGATTTTTGTACCCGAACTTGACTAGCTGGACAGCCATTGCTCGGGACGACCAAGCATAGGAATTATTTCCTGTAGTTCCTAGGCCATAAGACACACTCCCGCCAAGCACCCCAGCCTAAGTGTCCAGGATTATGCCAGTAAACAGCGATGAGGCCTCGCGTATTAGCGGACAGAATTCGTTGGGTTCTAGCATTTAGAATAGGCAACAAATTTACCATATGAATCTTCAGCCACGCCCTGAGATATTATCGGGAACAAGTTTCTAGCTCTCGGCGAACTCCACTGTTTGCTGCTATGCAGTAAGTACGACTTAAACCTCCTGTCAAGCGAGCACATATTTCTGGAATAACAGCCGGACCAAGCGGCTGCCCAACTCGGTTCATGACTACTTAACCAGCAGACCCGAGCCCGTCTACTGCGTGGCTAAACTGTCCTGGCAGCTGTACCAGTAGCCACTACCTGAAGCTCTGTCGGGTAGGCTAACAGACATGCCTCACATTTACGACTTCCGCTACCCCAATGCGTATTAATTCAATGACTTGCTTGGTACGGTTGTGACTGTGCCTGATCTAGCTTGTCTCGATGACGTCCCAAATATTACCTCTCCAAGTGTGACCATCTGCTGCTGCAGGTCCGGATAATTCAACCCATTCTAGTTGCTAAAGACGTAGAATGCATACGGAAGGTCCAAGAACAACTTCCATGACTTGATGAACTGTTTCAAGTCGGGTTTTGAGCTGACCCCCCAAGTGCCGGAGAAAACGCAGTAACATTGAGTGAGTGAGATAGATGACGAAGAACGTGCCCAAACCACATCAGTCGCTTTTCTTGGATGGCCTGGTATATGTTTGCGATATTGTCGCCGCGAGTGCGGACTGTATCATTTTAAGACGAAGTCAGTGTACTTCACCCGAAGGATGGTCCTCAAGCAGTGGTGGTCTAATACCTCCAGTTTTGCTCGGGCTTCCACGCACACAGGTCAGCATTTACAACCATAGAAAAGAACAGAGTGGATGCATGCACGATATAAGTGAATCTTCGTGGTGATTGAGAGGTCGCGTCGGCAAACAGCATCGATTGGGGAGACAATGTCATCCTTTCTCTCTCCATTCGGCAGCAGCTTCGTCTCGAGGTCTTTGAAATTATTTCGTCAAGTTGACAGCCAGCAGTTAAGGGAAGTATATTGTGACTAGAAAAAATGCTCATGGCAGCGAGAGCTGGTAAAGAAGTTGAGACACACCCCTGGAAGACATGATGCAGGCGCTTGTTATACTTGTATCAAAACAAAACATATAAAGTCAGGTATAAGAGGTGAACGAAAAGACGAACGAGAAAGACATGTCAATGCTTCAGATTGTGGTTAATGATGACGCTAGCTGCCGACTGGCCCAATCCACCGCTGCAACCAGGGCGGAATAATATCCAACACGGAAGTAGAGTTTCGAGGTCTCCAAAACTGGCGTTGCAGAATCAACTGATAAAGATCCTGCATGGGTCTCTGAAAGATGCGCTTGTCATCCTCGGTGGGCATCAGCGGGGGATAGGAGCGACCCTTGTTTCGAGAAAGACACCATAGTCCACTCTCCTGGTCCCAATGCAGCAATCTGCCCGCAGCCGGGTACGGACCACCAGAGAGACAGAAGAAACGTTTTCGTTCGTTAAACCTGCAAAAGGAACACAAATAACACCAGAAAGATGCAAAGGTGGTGATATGGCCGTTATGGCAATGAGGAAGAGAGGGCAAGCTACTTTGCGATCACCAGAAGTCCCCATAATTCTGCTAACATACTCAGATCTGGAATGCTGACCATAAATCCCGGAATGAAGACACATATGAGCCTGTCAGCGGCCGACTTAATGCTTAGTTGTGTGGAAAAAGCGATAGCAGAGTAATTATCAAAACTGACCATCAAATATTGCAAAGCGATATCAGAATGTAATCGGTCAATGACCCATCAGTTCGACGGGTTGAATGAGCCTAATCGGACTAGGGTTTGCGTTCCCGTGATCGCCTCTCTCAGTCATGCTGGGAAACGCAGTTTCAGTGTTCGGCTTTGTTTCCTCAGTGTGCCCGCACCAAACTTATGGTTGCTAAGGCATCATCTTACCGTTAGAGCGAGGTAGGTGAGGAGAGAGGGAGGTAGATACTACACAAGTCTGCCTCAAAATAAACCAATTCAATCGCAAGTAACCGATGCTGCGCCCACTCCACGGGGCACGTGGTGGATGCGTCGTTCAGGACGGTTGAACTATCGGGTGCTGAACAAAAGGGCCTGCCTAGAAAACTAAAAAAATATTTCAGATACTCAGGGAGAGAGAGAGAAGTTTAAAAGCTTTCAAATTCGGATCACCAGCCTGCCGTTGCATATGTGGCTGACGGTTCTCAGTGTCCAACAAACATTTTCATGACTGGTTAGTGCCCACATCCATTTATTAAATTGCTTTAACCGGTTTCAATAAGTAGTGTTCTATCTAAATACAGACATTTTTTTCAAATAAACAGTTTAACTTCCTAGACTAAAATTAGGTACTCTTGATATTCACAAATAGAGACTCCTCTACTCGCGAACTTTCAGACGTACCAGTGATGAGAACCGCAAGTCCAATTTGAGTGCGCTGGGTTCCAGTAAGTTTTAGGATAAGAAAGCACACATATTGACTTAGTATGATGCTGACGCATGAATGTAAATTCTAATACACGTAAAATGATGCTGAACGAACATTTCGAGTTACTAACGGCCGTTCGGAACGTAACTCGTCCATAAGTTGAGGAGTGTCTGTATTTGACTGCAATGTGTTCAAAGTGGCTCCTATTGATGCAATACTACCTCTTTTACGGGTATGATTGTAGTTAGAGAGTACACTTTCGCAAAATGTATGAGACAGACAGAACAATGGGGAAGGAGGCTTATATAGGCACGGAAAACGATTAAGCGGCGAAAGACTCACTGAAAAAGGGCCGAGTAATTTACGTAGGACTCGACATTCAGAAATTCCTGAACACGATCCATGAGCACAGCGGGGGCTGAGACTAACTGGTCGGCATCCAGTAGAAGAATCTATTGCACGTGGAACGAACGAGGACATAAGTATACGGACAAAGAAGCACCCAGAGGTAAGTACAATGCAAAGCCAGCATTAAATAGCTCAAAATAAACAGGTCTACAATGAAACTTAAACAAGTCTACGGCGTTAGGCAGTGGACTTAAAATATACAATTTTAGCCAACCAGCAAAACTAAAACGCCAAAACAATGTTTGCTCATACTCACCACTAAAGCAGATAGATTAAGGGTACAGGGGTTCCCAAATTCCAAATTATTTTCGCTACTGAAAAAAAGGTAGTAGCTAAAGGCGAGATAGATGTCAAAGTACGTCGTCTCGGAATGGATCTAGACGAGAAAACTTGAGCATCATAATGAAACTTTGAGGAAAACTGCTCAATAAGTGTTGGAGGTAGTTTTCTGCATCAGCGGCAGCCTAAAAATTCCGAGAAAGACAAGGAAGACTATAACGACAATTTCTGGTTCCTTAGGCGTTACCAGCCAGTCAGACCCAACCCCAAGTGGTGGTGCCCCACCCGAGGCTCAAACCCGCGACCTGTTAGTCAGAAAACAAACTAACCATTGAACCACGGGCTGGTATGACAGGCTGATAACGGCCAATGAGCCCGAAATGACCATTCCAGTTTCCCTTGTCTTTGTCGGCATAGTTCATCTGCCTTCACTACTACTAGCCGCTGTGCTGCTGCTGGCGGGGCTTGAGAATGAGCCCTGCGGCAGAACGGGACGAATGAGTTCCGTTAGCGATCGGCGAGCAGTCATCAACGAACGACTCGTGATGTTACACGCATGCGCATATGCGGATGCAATAAGTCCCGTCAGTTGAAGGAAAAACATCCTTACGCACATAATTGATATCAATGTGTGAACGGGCACATGCTAGTGGACGACCTAATTAGGATAACTATCGGTACAAGCGTCCGCATGGCTTCATGCGACTAAAAACTGAAGAGACAGCGGAGGAAGAACGGGAGTGGGGTTGGCAGACGTACCTGGTGGGGTGGAAAACGGAGAAGCCACTGGTCGATGAAGGGGGCGTAGGTGCCGGGCTGCAGACAACGCCGGTTGAGGGCCAGAAGACGCGCAGCCAGGGCTGATGAAGAGTTGTTTGTGCCAGCATCACCACCGGAAGCCAGGCGCTGCTGCCGGACTAGACTGGCGGCCTGCTCAGGGCCGGAGGCACGCAGGACTTCGGCAAAGGTAAAGTGCAGAGCAGCTTCCTCGCGGTGCGATCGTTGGTGCTGTTTTAGCAAAATTGACAGAAATTAATCCAGTTACTGCTTACCTCACCCTCTTATTTTTAGCATTCACGGCAATACTAAGGAACAATTCCGCATGCTAGTCTTGGTGGTCAATATGCACCCCTCCGCCCACAATCTCGACCAACAATCATCCCGAAAGATTTGATTTTATAATTTGCAGGTACTTCCTTCACCCGTCTAGGTTCCGCCGTCTTTTTAAGGTTATGCCACCCTCTCTCGCTGGACAAGTCATTCAAGAGGTTCGGTAGCAGAGCCGCATTTAGAGAAAAAGATTACCAGACGGGATAACTAGTGAATATTACCCTCCCCCTAATCATCGTGGAGGCTCCAGGCCCTCGGTTTTCAGACAAGCAGGTTAAGGAGGCTCACATCATGCGGACAAAAGACTTTAAGCAGTATTTTAGTTCGTCTTCCTCTCTCCGGGGACAACCTGGGTGAATACTTTTGCTCCCATATTTACGATCATCAATTTCCTCCTGAAGCCGGACCATTCCGTATCTCAGTGCAGACCGCAGACACCAGGTTGTCTGCATTTTGCTTTGTCGGACAAGATGACAGTCAGCATTAACGCGGAGTGGCAGTAACAGACGACTTTCAGGAAGACAGTCACTGGGTGATGATACAGTCATCTAGTACCGCAACGTTCCACCCCAGTAACACATATAGCCTACATTGGGCTTCTGAGAATCCGATTCTCCCGAGATCATCAATGTCAAGGAACGAAGAAAGCAATCGATTAGTTAATGAATTAGAGTACTCACATCTCAGGCTCCCACACAGAACCAGTCAACACACCAGGCTTTCGAACGAACTTCTTTTCGACCTCCTGAAGTAAACCTAACTCGATAAAAAATGCCTACTTAAGTAGAGTTCATTTTTTTCTATTTACTTTCGATGGCTGAAAAATTCAAATGTATTTTATAGAAAATGTGAGCAAAAGTACTTGTACTCATGTGATAGTAAAACAGGCCTATTTAGACACGGGTTTACACACGCTAAACGGGTGAGAATGACTAACCTGGTACCAGGAGTATGCTCGCTGGAGTGGGTCCTTGAGCAGGAAAATAAGTTTGGCGCGAGACGACAGCAGGGCGAGCACGCGGTCAGGTGCCAAAAAGGAATCGAAGTAAGTGGCCGACTTCTCAAAATCGGATGAGTTGTCGCTCACCAAAAGACTTGTTGAGGCGAGCTAGTTCTTCCGGAGTTCGGGGAAACTGGTCAAAATACCAGGCCACACCTTTGGCGTAAATGTGATTGTTGCTGAAGAATTGCGGCTCTTCAAAGGTGCCCTGGCTGCGAATGTGGTTTGCCACGAGGTTCGGATGGGCTGCCATAAAGGTGAGGAGGGCCGTGGTGCCTATACAGACGTTCAGGAAACAAAGAAAAGTGAACATCGTGAATAAACTAGATGTGCACTCAGATACGAAGCAGTGTCTGCTCCACCACAACCACCACCAAGCATTAGTGCCATCGACATCGCGGCCACCACCTCTTCTAAGTCCTCTTACCGATCTCCAAGGCCAGAGTACCAAGTATGCTTTCATTGAAGTGCCCACAATATCGAATTGCACCAAGTGCAGCATAAATATGCTAGCATAGTTTGCCTAAGCCACGTGGTACACAGAGACCCAATCAAACGTACTCATCTATTTGCTTACCTCCAACAGGAAACTGACGTACGGGAGAGGTAAAAGAGCTAGGTTATTTCAGTTAGAATCCACTGCTTGGTTGCCTCGTTTTAAACAGTCAGTCGCGTTTTGAAACTTTAACGACGCACTTGGATGGTTGCTGATGGAATGAGTGCTACACGCAGACGTGGACTCGACCGCTGTACTCGCTCCACCAACAGCCAACCGTCCTAACTGATTTTTGCTACAGGAACATGGTGGGCGGGAGAACAGGGGATAATATCGATGCTGCAGTATAAAAAAATCACCACTATGTCCCTCGCTGGGACAGAGCCTGTCCTCTTTGATTGTGATGAAATAACTTAGCACACTTTAGGAGATCATAACTTTCAAAGTCACCAGGATAGAAACGAGAACGAGGGGGGGGGGTTGGATATGGCCGTCAAGCCGACCTACCAGTTTTCTGCGGCCCACCAATAATGGCTGAGGGCAGAAGGTCGGGATCGCAGGGGTTGCTCGGTGGCCAGATCTCGGCATGGCGCCGGTCAGCGCAGGGATTAGACATCAGTGGCAGACCCGCGGAGGCGCTGGTAGGCGCCTCAGTCCGTCGATGGAAGGCCAGGTGTTGTTGGGTCAGGAATTCGGGTAAACCAGTTCTCAGTTGGAGGTGGGTCCAGGCCAGCAGAAAACGAAAGGCTCCAGAAAGGACGTAGGTTGCCAGACGGTCTTGGCCGTAGTTTCCAAAGTGCGTCATGAAGAAGCTAACCTGAGCGGGTGCAATATCAAGGTGAATGAATGGTGTGTGAACGCGTTTTAACAGCAAAATGCAACAAACCCTAGACACAGCAAACTGCACATGATTAGGCCAATACAGAGAGGTAAGAAAGGCGTTTAAACATTTTCTCTTTAAGTAAAACGAAACAGTATTCGGTGTTTAAGCCTCTAACAGGACGATGGTGGGCCCCTAACTTCAACGTCTGCCGAACAATAAGACATTCTGATGCACGCCAGGTAAGGGAACAAAAAGGACGATCTATGACTAAGGATAATAAGATATACTAATTTCGTGAACGACTTAAAATTGACAAATCCGACAAAGAAACCGAGATGTGAACAATGAAAATATCTACAGCACATTCGGTGACCTTAAATAGCGAAAATGGGAAATCGTTACGCATTCCAAGACTTCAGTAACGCTTACGGAAGAAACAGCTCAAAAGTAAGCCAAGGTGGTTGAAATATAACGAGGAAAGTAGGTCCTTAATTTTGCGGCCGCAAAATTGTCAGTATTTTTTTCAGGAAAGTGAAACAAAAAAACAGTTTAAAGTGACAATTTCTTCGTGGATTACCGTGTAAGGTGGACATCCTTCGGTAGAATGCCGTATTACGGCTCCCGTTAAGTATATGACATATAAGAAAAAGTTTCTCCGGTGATCGAAAGCGTATTCATCGTAAACTTGATGAATACATAGCATAAAATTGACCGTTATGGACAAACGATTGAAAGTACCGAAAACCGTAAGGTATTCATTGACCTTGCAGGGATGTTGTGAAACCAACGAACTGTCCCGTCAGCACATAAACAAGATGGAAAAACAGTTCTCATAATGTAAACAAGATGCTTTGCTTACGGTCGCATCCGCCAATTCTAAGCAAATTTAATGATAACTGATCTGTCGGTTAACAGGTGACCTTATGGAAACATTTATTCTTGTGGCGTCGCAATCAGTGAAGTCAAGCGAAATCCTCTTTAATTTAATCAGCCACATCTCAGACAACCCAAAAAGGGGAAAAAATATACCGAGTTCCCACAACAAGCTTTTGCAACACGTGACCGGACATAACATACTTGGCTCTGTGAAGGACTTCATAAAAGAGGGAAGTGGGGGGATAGTAAATAGATAAATTCGAAAAATGTTACAGTGTCTACACCATCGTAGTAAGTCACTTATTTGCATGAACAAGAAGCATGTACATCTATAACTCGAATCTACTCATGTAACACGAATTTTCAACAGTTTCGATTTTCTTAAAAGTTTCTAGCTTATAATAGTACTTGTAATATTTATTCTTCGTTTTTAGGTACTTGTGAGGTCATTAATTTTTTGGTTGATGTGTTCGGACTGGTTTCAGAGTGATTACTGATTTTCTTTAATCTAGACATATATCACGAGTTAGGCCACAAATTGTACGGGCCATGAATGACATCCCCCAGCCTCTCCCGATTTCTCCAGCCTGCAACTTCAACTCACTCATCGGCCTGGTCGGTCACCTGCGAAAACCATCGCACGGAGGCTGGTGAACCAGTGCCTGGGGCTCCGACATAGAGTCGCTGTACCCGCCTCCACTGCCCTCACTACTCCCGCACATTTACACATCGCATGGGCCTTTTAGGACACATGCGCCTCCACGACAACCTGCGGTAAACCACCGGAGGCTAAACTACATCAGCGCACACTACCTACACCAATACATAGACAACACTCTCACCAACATCACGTACTTGAGAATATGCCGGTGTCCTAGAAACCATGGCTTGAAAGGCCGCCAATCTGACGCTTACACCAGACCACGCCATCGGCCCAGTGTATGTGTTGTGTGCGTCGAGTGGCTGACCAGTGGACTGGGAGTCAGACGGCGATTCTTCCTCCATATCCCCTGAGTAAGTAAATCCTGGTGTGTGCGTTATGGGGGCCAGGTCATGCTGTGGCGCGCGAAAACGGGTACGCCGACCCGTCAGCCGATGCGCCCACTCCCACATCAGGTAACTGACCGGCTCGGACAGTGGTCTGATCGTGGGTGGGGAGAGAGTGAGGTCAAAAGCTCAGCGCATTTTCCTCACTATAAACAATCTGACGCGCTTGAAACTATCACGGTGCGCTAAAAGCCGTGGCTTGGAATGTTACCAACTGACGGGATAACTCGGACCGCGTGGTCAGCCCAATGTGTGTTTTGTGTGGAGTGGCTGACTGGCGGACTGAGAGTCAGGGTGCAATGGCTCCTTTTTAATGTGGCCAATATGGTACTCCCACTCCGTGGGATCCGCTAGGTGTGGTGGCACGCACAAGGGCGTCTTAGGCCGCGTCAGCAACCTGCGCCCTCTGCCATCTTCGGTCTTCTTGACTCTGTCACAACACCAGGCTCAGGTGGGGGGGGGGGGGGGAGAGAGTTCGGTAGATGCAGCGCATGTCTACTTTAAGTCACTTTAAACTAAAGCACGTGCAAGTCACCGTCCCTGCACCGCCCTTTCGTGGAGCATACGGTGAACCTCGTCGTAATCGACGGTCCCACTGTCGTGTATAGGAAATTGACCGGTGGTCTCTGAAAGGTGACACAACAATTTCCACAAAGGATGCATACAAAAAAAAACAAAACCAAGCGTGCGTGGGTGTGAGTGATGAGAAGTAATCGAGTCAGTGATCCAGGAAGGCGGAAAGGGTGCAATCTCCACAAATCGCTTATAATACGAAAGCACATGAGAGCTCAGGTGAACCTAAACAGAAAATACAACCTGTCCTTGCAGGACACACACGGCAGTGGCAGTCGGAGCCATTATGCCGCGCGTGTGGCCACCCCATCTGCCAAGGAGGACAATCAAACTCGGAATCCTATTGCGCATAACGCCGCCAGTAAAACGACGCTTTAAGAATTCTTGAAGAAGAAAATAAGACACACCAGTCCTGCAAGAAACATTACCGGAGTATAGAGAAGGGTTTGAAAGACTTCACCTCCAAGGGCCATCTCTTGAAGACGGTGCGCTCCGCCGGGATAATCCTTTAGCCGGAGCGTCTGGGTGTAGACACCGCACGTTTGCCTGGGGATAACCTTTGGGTAGGTGGAAATGCCAAAGAAAACACTCATTAGCAGATGGTAAATTTGGCCCGGGTAGGTTTCAAGAGGGATCACAAAACCACTTGACTTACACACTGGAGGGGTATTGGCGGAACTTGATTACATGACGGATAACTAGCTATATTGTAAAGCCGCTTCGATCTGCGAACTTTTAATACGTCACGGATGGTTAAATCTGAGCCCAGTCACACCATAGGGCCCAAAACTGCTTGTTAGTCAGATTGTTCCACTATCCGGCGCCCATGATAAGGCGGATGGAGAGGCCTCGTCTTCGCGAGGTTGGTTACCCCGTGCCTGGACGCGGGAAACTGTTGGGAACCACTTTTAACTGTACAAAGGACGCTAACGGGTTCTAAATGACGACAGAGCGTGTGTAATATTGTTAAAGCGTCTAGCACGTTAAAGTGAGTAACACCCAACACTTATCCCCCGCTAATAAAAGAAAAGGAGAAAGACCCGTATGTGATACTGTCTCTGATGATGGGTTCGAGTTGGAATCCGAAACGTCAGGCGAATAAAGCTCTTGTCCCAACGATCGCATCTACTTCTACTGAGGAAGAACAGTATCAAGTATCAACCGCAGGACAATCCCAGATAGTAAAACCCACACCAAAGCTCTCGGTCAGTAGAAGATCCAACAACGAGCAAATCACCCCCCCCTCCCCAAACAGTGTGCTTTCTGCGGCTGCAATGCAAGGTACTGTTGATACAGCGTTCTACATAACGCCCGGGTCCAAGCATGCCGACTCCTAACTTATTTATAAACTGATTTCTTAACAATGCCGACAAAGACAGGGGAGACAGGAATGGCCATTTCTGGACCAATAGCCAGCCATACACAAGCCCTGGTGGTGCCCCACCCGAGGCTCGAACCCGCGGCCTGTTTATCAGAAGTCCAATGCTCTAACCATTGCACCACGGGCTCTTTATCTTGTCGGTTTAGATCGGGAAGGTGAACCTTCGTTGATGAACACTCACCGATCGCTAGCGGAACCAGAAATGGCCATCCAAGTCTCCCTTGTCTTTTCCGGAATATTGAATTACATTCGTTGATAAACGCTCACCGATAGCTAACGGAAACCACTCGTCCCGTTTTGCCTTGGGGCTCACTCTCGAGTCACCGGCAGCAGCAGTACAGCAGCTAGTATCATGGATAGATGAACACTATCGGCAAAGACACGGGAGACTGGAATGTCCATTTCTGTCTCATTAGTCATCATCATCCAGTCATACTCAACCCCAGGTGGTGGTGCCCACTGGAGACTCAAACCCACGACCTGTTGATCAGAAGTCCAACGCTCTAAACATTGCGCCACGGCTTTCTTGTCTTACCGGTTTAGATATCGAAGATGGACATTCGTTAACAAAAGCTCACCAATCGTCAACAGTACTCACTCGTTCCCGTTCTGTCTTGGAGCTCACTCTCGAGCCCGCCACCAGCCGGACGAACTGATTTCTAGTAGTTACCAGGGCAGGCATGAAAAAGGGCGTCACCGCGTAGGGTTTTGGAGACTAGCACTGGTTCCCTTTTACTGCACATTTGGAAATCACAGAAGTTACTTGCACAAATTTGCTAAGTATTGAGCAAGTACTAGAAAAGCCTTTCTTAATAATATTTTGCTAAAATGCATAAGAAGCAAGTTCTATAAATCAGACACGGGGACAGGAACCTAACCCTATTCCGTAGGCCTTACGCTAGTTTACAGGGAGAGTACGGTTAGGCATAAGACTCGATAATACGTCCCTTTCCTGGAATTTTGCGCGAGGGGGTACGCATTTCCGTGTTTAATGGTTTTTTGTTGTAAATGAAGCTAAACGAAGCCGAGAGACCTAACTAAAATCACTTGAAATGCGCCAAAAGCGAAGTAGAGATAGTTTCTTGTACGGAGTTCAACAAGGATGCCGACTATCACCTGTATGCCATCGTAGGCGAAGCCGCGCCGATTCCAGGCAGGAAAGAGGCGAGGATAGCCCTCTGTTGTTGTAACGTTGATGCGCCACACCTCCTTCCAGGCCTTGAACAAAGAAGGTAAAACCGGATACACACCAGAGTGGTGTGGAGCAACAGCGTAACCCTCCTGAATGGGTAGATTGTGCACCTAGAGAAGGGCATTTTTGAGAAGCTACGAGAGAGCGAGGTAGATTTCAGAAGTATGTTAGCTTAGTTCAGGGTATTCAAAGAAAGTCCACATGTTTACTATATACAAGTGTACAGGAATAGCGACAAAGTCAAGAGAGATTGGGATGGCCATTTCAGGCGTATTAGCTGTCCTCAGTCAATCACACCGAAATTCAATTCTGAATAACCTGGGCTTCCAGCACCCACACTTGGATTCAAGGCTTGACCATTGAGTTGCAGGCTTTTTGGAAAACAGGCATTCCAATAAATGTAGTCAAAGGAGGCCAAATTAAACAGGAATTAAAAACAGTTAGTTTGGAAGTTTTTGAGATCAGATGAAAAACACTTACATTTTAACCGTGCCTAACAAACAAATCCATGGTCAACTGAGACCGAAGCCGATAGGTGCCTTTTATATGTTGTCCTCCTGTTAGGACTGGATGCATTCAACTTAATTTGTATTTGAGAATTCTGCATGATGCAAAGATAGGATCAAGATGACCGGACAAGAGGGTTAGTGCAATGATTGGAAGGCATAATGACTCGTATATATGTACTGCATACGTCCCAGCTTTCAAGGAATGTATCTCGATTCATATGAGGGCCCTAATTCGACAAACACCTGTCACTCCCGTGGACGAAAGAAGCAGATTCCCCCATCATTTTGCTCGTCGGGTTTTCTCAAGCTTTAGAAAGTGCCTGTGGACACGACGCGACATTTATATCGCCACAAAGATTAGCATGTACCGTGCATTCGTCCGGTCGGTCCTTCTCTATGGTTGTAAAAGCTGGGCTATATGCGTGGAAGATGAGCGAAAACTGGAGGCATTTGATCATTACTGCTTGATGACCATCCTTCGAGTGAAGTACACCGACTTCGTCTCAAATGAGACAGTCCGCACTCGCTACGAAAACATCACAATAATATCCCAAGCCATCCAAGAACGACGACTGAGGTGGTTTGGGTACGTTCTTCGTCATCCACCTCACGCGCTCAATGTTACTGCACTTGCTCCGGCACCGTGGCCCACTTGGAGGGGTCAGGTCAATGCCCGACTCGAAACAGTCCATCATGTCATGGAAGTGGTTCTTGGATCGTCGGTATTCGGCGTCCGTCGTTGGCGAAGAGAATGGACTGAGCTGTCCAGGTTTGTTGCCGCGGATCGGCACGCGCGGAAGGGCACAATCCGTGACATCATCGATACCAGCTAGATTCGGCATGATTGCAGCCGTAAAAAGTACAAGTAAGTATGATTTTGCTGTATATACGGTCAGAGACAGGGGAGATAGGAGTAGGTACACGGGGTTGGAGGTAGCTGTCAATCGCTCGTCTTTACGCGGTGCTTGCAAGGACTCGGTGGTAAAACAGAACACTCCGATGGCAAGGATGACAGGGAGAGTAACCGGAAGGAAGTAGGAATATGGGTGCTGTGAATATACCATTTCTAGATGACGGGCAGGTTAATTTAGGTTGTTTATATGTATTCTCATTCAACTTATTATTAAGATTCTTTATCATAGTTCTTATTTGTGGATGGATAAGGTTTCACTATTATGACATTACGAAATCATCTGATGATAGCGTATTTTCGGTTACCGATAGTTAGCCATCCAGTAGTGCATTAAAGGTGTGTCAAAGCCTGTCAAAACTTTGAATGTTTCAATCGTGATCTACCAGTTAAGACAAAAATTCAATACTGAAAACAAAAGTCAAAAGAAATAGGAGACCGTCCGATGAAATCATGAAAGAGAAGGTGGTAAATTTTGCAAAAGATAATGATGGCAAAAATCAACGACAAACTGTACGAGCGTGTATGACTTTACAGAGTTCTGTTCACAAATATTTCAAGAACGAAAAAAACTCAGCAAAAACGATCTGCTTAATATAAATTTCGGATTCACGGACGATCTGTAAATATTGCCTTAGCAACAGTACCCTTTATAGTCGCAGGCCGAGTCAAAGGGGCCAGACAGCTAGAGGCAACCACATGGATGTCGGTTCTAGATAGAGTATTCCAGAATGTTCGAAAAGGACCAAAAACCAGTACTACACTGTTTTTCTTTATAGAAAGGGGAGAAAAGAGATGGGAGAATACAGTTGGCATAGGAACGGAGAAAGCTCAGAGTATCGCAGGGAAGAACACTCCGTGAGGCCGTCGACTGACAGCTGGTCGTCGGAAGATGGGGCACCGGAATGACTCGTACTACCCGCATGTGCCCTATGCGCTAGGCCATTACAACGGCCTATAGCACACAGATGATTACGCAGACTACATTACACAGCACAAATGTAGTGGCTAGGACTCCCCCTATGAATTCATCTCGTTCCACGAAAATAAAGTGGTGTTATTATTTTCAAAGGAAAGAATTATCGTACTGTAGCGAATTTCTTGTTCTTCATCAATTGATCAAGCAAGTCGGATTCTGATAGGAGGTGTGGTTGACTATGGGACCAAGTGTGGCAAAACCATTTGAAGTATCGAGCATGACCTAAAAGGGGAAGAAGACCACAAACGTTTTTAGGACTTGACAGGCATAAGCGTACTGATGACCAGTAACGACCGTGAAACAACTGCCTGCGTCTGAGTTTTTGCACTTTTATTGAGCCGCCTACGTTTTCAGAACTACTTATGGTAAAAACGAAAGGTTAACTGGTCAAATATCTCAAGTTTCTACACCTAATCACTCAAAATCAGTTGGAACAATGTGAGTACCATAGGATCCAGCTTAGGGCAGGATTTCTGACAGTTTCCCCATAGCCTGTGAATTGATGGCTGTCATTTCCAACCCGATGAGGATTCATTAGCTGCCCCAGAACGCTTGAAACTTGAAAGAACCTCGCTACTAAACATGGAAAAATCACGAACATCAATCGAAACGGATAAAAGAAGAAGACGACAAAGAAGTATTAGTAATAAGAATAATATAAAAGAGAGAGAGAGAGAGAAGGAGGGGGGCATAAGCAAAAAAGTGTGACTTAAAACATAAGGAACGTAAGTAACGGCATTTGAAAAATAGGGGAGGGAGTGACAAAAGCAAAGGCATCTAGGAAGTAGAAGACATAGAGTTGGCAGAGAATAATACTGGTCAGACTCGGCCAGCTACGTCGACGAAAAATAATAATAATCTATAAGCCAAGTGACAATCTAACCAGCATAGCAGTAGTCGGATATTTCCTTTCGAAAGCGGCATAGAACAGTATTGGAAGAAGAAAAGAACATGTTAATTATCGACATAAAAATCTTTATCTTAGTAGCCTAAAACCAAATGAACCATCAGGCTAAAGGTACTGCGTCCGGCTGCATACGCCGATTGATTCCCCTGGACAGTTTACAGGCATTTCTATTTCCTTTAAAAATGTGCTAGCACAGCGCACTAAAGGTCTCGTAACTTAAATTCAAATAAACACAATAGGGGCATGAATTCAAGGTGGTGCGCAAGACGGAAAAATTGGTCGAGGTGAAGGGAGAGAGGGGAAAGTAGCGGTTCAAAGGCAAGGCACCACATGAAGAATACAGTAGCAAGAGGACAGAAGCCAACTTACTAAGAAGTTCTGCGTCACCCCTCCGCCCAATAGCTGATCCGTGTCCATAGTGCCCACCAGAGAAACCCAGGCTAAATGTAAAGCCGGGTATCATCTTCCGCCACTCTCGTTGAACAGCCAGCAGGGCCTACAGGTTAGCAAAACAAAAGCCTCCTTGATCATTCAACTTTGGGGACAGTTTCAGTAAAGAGCTTGATACAGGGTCGTACGGACCTCCGCCTGGATGGGCAGAGCTTCCTAACAAAGTAGAGCATTCTGTCTACTCCAACCGACAACACAATAAACGCGCCAGGGCTGGAGATGAGTTTGATAAGGCAGACAATATTAAGCTCTATGGTACATTTAAGTTAATAGAAGGTAATATAAAATGTACTGTATGCTAACAGTGACATTTTAATTGTCGCAGTCCAACGATTGCCACCGTATGCTTCACAGCAGGGTGGTGCAGGAATGGTGAGTGGCACTGAATTATAGTGAGAGCAGACTTGCGTTGCATCTACCCCACTCCCCCACCTGGGACCGGTGTCAATACAAAGTCAAAAATACTGGAGATGGGAGAGGGCGCAGGCCAACACACTGTGGTTCACCACCAACTAGAACACAACAACATCAAAAAGGAGGAGCAGATCAGATCCCACAGCTGGATGGGATTGCTATAAAGGCCACACTAAGAAGAAGCCATTGCAACCTTACTGTCAGTCCACCAATCAGCCACTCTGCACAAATACACACTGGGGTGACCGCGCGGTCCAAGTTGTCCCGTTAGTTGGTAAACTTCCAAGCCATGGCTCCTAGCGCACCGAGATAGCTCCAAACGCATCAGAAACAGTTGTTCTGGGTTTACTCAATTCCAACAAAGACGGACTGACCTTGACGTTCCCAGAAATTAGTCTTTACAAAGGCTTGCAATTTGTCTGTGATACGTGCATCATCACTCATAGTCAAGTTATAATAGTTGCAGGATCGCCAGTGGGTAAAATGTCTGAAAATGCAGATCTACCTCCCAAATAAAAATAAATAACCTTATATCACCTGCCCAACTTCAAAGGCATCCCTCACAAGGAATTCCACCATGTTATTTAGATCGGGGCAGCTCCCAAAAGAAGCTAACCATTCATTTTCTGCATAAAACGGTGAAAGGCGAAAGTTTCAGCACTTAGTGATATGAAAACATTCGTTAGGTCGTAATAAATATGTGACTTGCAGCTCTGTTAACAGGTGGGCCTGGTTTTGGAGATGCCCCACTTTCTGGCTCGATGTCAAATTGAATAGCAATTATGCCGAATGAGTTCCAGTAACGCCTTTATTAGCTTATTGTCATATTGTAAAAAAAGCCAAAATCGCGTACAAACAATAACTATTTCCTTAACAATGAAAATGCCAGTCAAAATCGAAGAGTTTGTACATGAAGAAATAAGTGCGATTTCAACTAGCGAACACAACTTAGGCTGGTTTGCAGCAGCAACAGCAGCAGCAGTTATTATTAGTAATATTACCAAAATTACATCCGAGTAATATTTTGTTACCACCGATGACCAGTTGTCAAAGCGGAGGAGAAGAGTCCAAAATTCAATCAAAAGACCCAATTTCAAAAGACAATCGAGAAGGAAGGTTCCAACGCCACCTAAGGTGCCGTGCCTGACCCAAGAGACGAAAAAAGATGATAGATGTTTTCACGAGGGAGGCGATAGGATCATCACCACTACCACCAGCAGCAGGAAAATAAAGGAGCGATCTGACAAAAATAGGGACTGAAGGAGAAAGAGATCAAAAAGGCGGAGAAGGAAGGCGGAAGAGGAGGAGGATGGAAAGGATCAAACTGGCGAAGCATTCTAGGAGTGGGCTCCTGTCAGAGATATTGACCTTCGGTAAGTTCAACCAGCGAGTGCGTTAACCAGAGCTCTCCGGTCGCCTACAAATTCGATCAGGCCGGAGCACACCAGTTAGCGTTTCAAATAAAAAGCTATCAAGACGGTAGGAACTCACCTTTACGTCGCTGGGGTAGAGTTGGCTCTCGGGATTGGCCACAAATATATCGTCGATATCGACGTGAACCCACCGATTGTAGCCAATATCTGTAGGGGCCAAAACACACAAGGGTAACGAAAAGATAATTTGTGTGCCCACGAACATAGGAGTGGGTCCAATAGAGCTAAACCTTCAAAGTGTACTTGTTCTAAAGTAGTTGGTCAGCCCTCCGACCAACCGACTTTTTCACAAATGGGTCATTGGAACTATTCAAATTTACCCAAAAACTTATTAACAACATAAATATTCAAACCAAAATAAAGGAATAATTTTCCAACCTAAGTTGGAAAGGGTCGTATGAAAAAAACAACGGCAGATGACATTGTTTGAGCGAAACTTAGAAGCTTAAGTAGAAACTTGAAACATCGACTGAATTGCTTCATTCCGCTGAGAAATCGAAATGCCTGCTGACGGTGGGGGGAGGAGAGGGTTAAAATATTGGTGAGTTATGGACATAGTCTTGAGCTATTTTTAGTTAAAATAGGTTGTGTCTTCATGCACAACGTTCACAGTCAAGTGCCGAGATCTCACTAGGGAACAAAATGTCTAATTATATAGGATGACAACTATCTCTTTTGGACAACAAATATAACGAAGGACGTTTCATAGAAGAAGAACGGACAAAAAATGACTTGTTTATAGGCCCTCCACGACGCTTAATTTTCTGACTGTGAGCAAAGCAAACGTACCAAACTCTAGGGCCTTTAATGGTTCCTTTCGGGGTACTGAGCTGAGAAGGTAACGAACGGCATCCATGAGTAAGAGGTGGACAGACCAGTGACTTGAAGCTCCATAGGCAAATAGTACCCGTTTGATGCCATCTATGCCGCCAACATCTTCGATCACAAGGCTCTGGTATTGCTCGTTGGGATTGTAATTCTGTTGTTGGGGCTGCGTGGAGGGTAAAAGAAGAGAAAATGACTATCTGAAAGGATTGAAGGCACTAGACGAATGAATGTAACCAGTCGTAGCTTGTAAATCAGCTAAGTCGCAATGAGCTTTTGACGTTGCAGAGTATCGCAAACACGAATTCTATTCAATAAAAAACGTTCGGTCTGAGACCGCTAACAAATCGATACTTCCCATGCAAAACTATTTTTTTGTCATGCATTAGGGAGTATCGACAATCTGTAGAACCTTAAACAACAGTCTGGTGACCCATGTGTGAAAACCTAGAACGCGCAGACGCCCGATTAAGCTTTGTCTGTAAGTGCACCCGACTCCATCTCCAAGTGCCTTGGCATAGGCATGCCATTCCAGCCTCGAACGTGAGCGGAGGGAGACTGCAGTAGATTCTGTGCAAGCTTGTTCCACTATAAACTAATTCACGCGCCATTTACCGTCCTGCGTCCACCAAGTTGTGAAACACACGGTGCATAGCCGCGTTTGCGATGGACAAACTGCTGTGGCTACGAACCCAGATGGTACAGCACTCCAGCTGGATTAGAGAAGTCGGTTTTTTAAGTCCGCTATACGGTGAGACTTACCTGGTTATTTGAACGTTTTTATTCACTGGTGATAAAACATGTCAGTTATGGGTACCTTCCCTTGTATGCCTTCTCTGCATACTATCTTCTACTTCCTGAGCAAAAACGACCAATAGAGCACGCACTGATTATTTTACTTCGTTGTGCACGGAAAGTTCGTGGTTTTCTGAGACTTGGCCGTACGAGTGGTACGGGATGCGTCTGTGCAAAAAATTCCGCATTGTGTCACTCTGCTTCAGGTTAATAAATGCATGCTTCGTTTCTGGTGGTGAGACCTTTCAGCAGTCACAGCTACCTACACTGTAATACCAAAGGAAGCGGCGTTGGAAGATTTTTACACGGGTGCATGAATGTACTCCCGCCAGGTTTAGTTCACCTGGCACTGTGTTGTGCGTGTTTTTTTATGGACAGAAGTATGAGATAAAAAACTTGTAAGACAATGTATCGGACGTTAGTAGTGAACTTTAGCCCTCGACGGTTTTCAACTAAAAGGGAAGGGAGCACTGTGGGCTGCTCTTCTCTGCTGCATATGCAGAACACCATAGGACATGTATGGGATGCAATGACAGTGATAACGACACGCGTGCTCATGGAAAAACCAGCACACTGATTAAGAAATCGATAGTAGAGTTATAGGAAAACAGCCTAACTTTATTTGTGTACAGGCGTATAAGCTGGGAACTAAAGATGTCACATATTGCCATCCGTGGGAGGCGCATGATTTAGCTAAAGTAGACGTCCTCTCAGAGGGCCTCAACATGAAAGCGAGAAAAAGGACAGCTTTTAAGAAATTTTACGAATAGAAAATAGGAGAATCGAAATGATTGTTTTTTGGTTTCCTTGTTTCGTCAGTGCAGGCGCTGGCACCCCCTAGAAAGCTGGGCCCGGGTCGTGTGGGAGGTAAGTTCAACACTAACTATATAAGCCATCCGATTAGTTTATTTTCGGCCAAAATCAGGAATGTGTCAGGTCATACACGCGTGGCGTTCACCGATCTACCGTGATTGGAGGGTGGAAATAAGCATTTATGAAGGAGAGACGATCACTGGAACAAGGTTTATTAGCTTGACGTTTCGGATTCCCACTCGAATCCATCATCAGAGACACATTCCGATAAGTGTATTGGATCGCCCAGTTTTCGCACTTTGTCACTGATGATGAATTCGAGTGAGAATCCGAAACTTCAGGCTAATAAAGATCTTGTTCCAGTGATCCTGTCTCCTTTTTAGCGAATACTGCCTGGAACTCACCTCTTCGCTTCCATTAGCATACGCATTTATGCTTTGTAATGGATATGCTGTGTCTAAAGACCATCAGAGTTGTTTCGTAGCGGTGAGCAATAATTCATTAGGAGTATGACGGGAAAGGAGTACGAACAGTGAAGTAGACGACTCTTTCTTATCAGTCGTCTTCGGTCAGTGATATCCTAATTCCAGGTGCTCGTTGCTCCACGACGGTTGGATCGGCTCTAGGCCCGGAGCCAGCTCCTCACCTCCCTCCCTCCAAGGTCAAAAAAGTTAATGCTCACTTCTGTCCTGCAATCGGCACAAATCAGAAACAAACACTAAAGTAGGACGCTCACCGCTCGCATCATGGGATCTTATCGTCCCGTTATGCCTTTGGGGTTCAATCTCGAGCGCCGGTAGCAGTCGCGCAACGGACAGTGATAGACAACAGACAAAGACAGAGAACTAATAAACAAAAGAACCTGTCTTCGAACTTCAAGTGATTCCCCCAAATCTAGGGTTGGGTAGGGCTGGCTGAAAAAGTTAAATAAGTCTCCCTTGTCTTTGTCAAATGCGAGCAGCAAATTACTTATCATGTTTTTAAAGGCTCGCAAGGCTGGCTACAATTTTGGGAAGCCCCAGGTGAAGGAGTGCACACATTTAAAAGGTAAATGTGATGCGTTCAATTTAACCTGCCCCCCTCCTTCCCCCAACGTCGTTAACTGCAAGCTATTTCCTCCGTTGCAATCGACGACCCTCATCGGTACCCCCCAAAACGTTGCAGCATACGAAACTTGAGTAGCCTTTATCCCAGGCTCTCCACACCTACTAAGCTCCTCTGCGAGGAATACTGTACCCGGCCTATTATTTCATGGAATGTCAACCAGGGATCTGAAGTGTGTTTTCGATTAGAAAGGATAGCTTACATGCGGTCGTGCAGCATAACCACAAGATATTTTAGTCACGCCAGAATGCCCGCCTTTGTGTGCGCGTCTTACTGGCAGCCTCCAAATACAACACTCGGAAAAAAAGTACCAAAGAAGCAGGCATTTTCCCCTACTTATTTGCGATGCCCTTACGAAACTTTTTAGTACAGTAAAATGACCCATAATAAGGCATCACATTTGAACGTTTATTGATGTTGTTTACGAAGCTGTTGCAACATGGTTCACATTCATTGCAAAATTTTATGAACCACAAACACATACCATGTCTTCCTAGTAGCGCAGAGAAATGGAAGATTTTCCCTACGCACAAAATACAAATCAAGTAATTTGGAAACCCTAGACCTAAATACACCTGCAAGCCGCATTCTAAATTACGCGGGAATTTGAATTTTTTTTATAAACCTGAACATATCCTTTTCTTCAAGTGGGCAAGTTGAAAAAAGACGTAATTTTCTACAAAATTAGTAAAAAGGACATTTCTAGGCATGCTTTCTAGGAGATATGTTTAGATTTATAATTTCATCAAGAGGCAGAAAAATATTACAATTTGAGAACGCATTTTTGCAAACAGTGATTTTGTACGCGTGCGGAAGGAAGCGCATTTGACAGCCGGTACCCCGGTGTGACTGATATATTGGAATTAGGTCACCGGTAATCAATTTTATAACCCCACCTAGGTAATCCCTTCTAATGGAAAACACGTTTCGGCATTTCCGGTAACATTGCGGTGATAGGCCAGACACTGTAAGTCGAGACGACTGAAAGTGGACGCGGACGCAATGACTAACTAGAAATTCACACTCCGTTCATGTATCAAACAGCAAGCATCATACTTTACAGGGGCACATGAAGAGGGCGAAAGTTCAGTCAGCCGTCGGGTTGCAGTATGTTTAACTCTGGCACTCTCACACATGTGAGATTTGAGCCGCTCATCCCTTTGTGCGAAATAATGGTGCTTGCGTTTGGGGGACCAGGTCGTGTGCATGGTACGCGTATACAGGTTAATAAATATGGCAACAACTGAGCCCGTTCTCCGCACCAGACCACTGACCAGCTAGAACAGTGGTTGGGGCTGGAGAATAGAGACTGAGGTTGACGGCTCAGTGCATTTTCCACACCATACACAAGCTGACACACGTGAAGCGACAGCAGTGTGCTAAAAGCCGTTGCTTGGAAGGTTGCCAACTGACAGGATTGCTCGGACCGCGCAGTCAGCACAGTGTGTTTGTGTGGAGTGGCCGACTGACGGAATAAGAGGCAGGCTGCAATGGATCCTTCTTAATGTGACCTAAAGGTCACCGAGTTGGGATCCGAACCATGTGAGCCGGCACGCGTTGGAGCGACTCCGGTCGCGCCAGCCACCTGCGCCTTTTCCCGCCTCCGGCCTTTTTGACTCGGTCAAACAACGGAGCTCGGGTGGTGGAGGAGGAGAGAGTGCAGTAGATACAGAGCTAGTATACTCTAACTATAATATAATTCACGTGCAAGTCACCATTCCTGTGTAACCTTGCTTTGGAGCACACGGTGGACATCGTCAGACACGAGGATTGAACTGCCATAGATCCTAAAATTTGTGGCTTAGAAAGTTGACGATTTTTTCGATAATATAACCCTTGACACGCACAGCAAGGTCGCAATGTGCCTCTCCTAACGGGACTCTAACCGGACAAGGATGCTTCTTGACTGAGTATAGTAATGTGAATGTCCGGGAAATTATCGTGATCAGGGTTGCCACCATTCGCCTTGACTTACTCCTATACTGAGAAGACTGCGCACATAGGAAGAGTGAGTGAGGCCGAGGCCTTGAAAATCTACCCTATTAACAACCAAAACAACCCCTTCCGTCTCACGAAAGGCCAATTCTCATCAGGCAGGAAGTGCACGGCGCGCCTGGGGAAGAAAATCAAAGATAAAGCGGCGGAAACCAGTGGCGAAGACACCTACCAGGTCCGCGAATGCGCAGCTATGTCGGCTGACTGAGTGCAAATCATCATGCGGGGAGAGGGCGGAGTCGATGGGGGAGAGTTTTGTAAAGGCCACGGTCTGAAAGTACTCCGTAAAGCCCGGGGAAGGCACGAGGGTGGCTAAACAGCAGGCAGGTGGTTTTTCATAGTCACATGATCGGCGTTGTCTGCGCAAAACGGAGTCATAGTCAGGAAGGTCGTTGGAAAAGCGTTGAGCGATGAGTTGAGTAGTGGCCAACTGACGCGAGTAATTCGACCGGCACTTAACACTCACACGCTGCGGAAAGAGAGAGTGAGGCGAGAGAGTGGCAGGATCGTACTGCCCACCACGGGAAATATTGAGTACGGGACTCTCTGCGGCCAAGTAGAAACCGGAGGGTGCAGAGTGGAGGCGACGAAGAAGGAGAGGGTAGGTGCTAAGCTAGACAAGAAAAATTGCAGTGCAATAGAGAGCGAGTGGTCATAATAATGTAACGGCGCCAAGGTTACAGACAACGTAGCATCTGCTTTGGTCATTTTATACGACCGGGTTCGAACCTCGAGAGTTGTAACACCTGGGGTGGGATGGCAGGCTGATGACGGCTTATAAGCCAGCCTCCTTATGTTTGTCGATAATTTTATTCGGCATATGATAATGGGCTCTGTGCGGGTGTTGGCGGAGCTCGAGAGAGAGAGCTGCAAGGCACAACGGGAGGACTATGACCCATAACTCGATCGGTGAACGCCCCACTACCCCTGTTAAAAAACACTTCGCCTGAGGACGGGTTCGTGTCACGAACTGTAAAATTCACTAGTACAACCCGATTCCTTCCAGCAGAATCACCTCTTTTGCAACCCGTGAGGCTCGGTGATAGGCAACCACCGATTTTTGGATTCGTAAAAAAGCACCTATGTAGAGGCCGGCATATATTACGGACAGGTAGATAAATATCAGGTCAGAAAGTAGTAAATCATGCAACGGCTTTCAGGGGATTACTCAGGCCCTCTTCAGTCAACCATATCCATTACAGGCCCATATAACGCACAAGGTAGAACACCCCTATCTACAACGTTGGCTGGTTACCATCACCCATCTTCCTCATGAGCACATTAAAGTTTCGCAGGAACCTATTCAACTACCTGACAAGCAAAGGTCCCGTACAATAAGGTAATTCATATTTGACCGTTTTTATGACTGTCTTCGACTTATATGACAACAAAATATAGCCTAGGCGGTAGCTATGGCCTGAGATTCTCTTGAACTTAACGAGTTCTTTTGACTGGAGTGTTTTACACTTTCCATAACAGGCCTGACAGAATGCTAATTTCATTAAGCTCAGGCGCCGAAAATAAGCCTACGCTTAACGAAGTACTTTCACCTCAGCGAGATGTATGACGACTTATGTCGAAAATAAAAAGATATTCGACATTCAGAAATAGTTGAACGATGCGTGACTTCATAATCTGTGGCTTAGCACAAGGTAAACGAAACGGACATTCGATAATGCGGTTCTTTCTTGTAGTAAAGGGCTTGACATTGCAATTCCTCAGTCAACGGTTCAATTTCACATTAAGACAAAGATTCCTGCCTTTTTACTTTATTGATTTTTTTGTCAGGATGGTGGAGTATGGTACAAACGCAACAGAAGCCTATTTATGATGCAAACAAACAACTTTCTAGTCTTAAAGAGTGATGCAAGATACAGTTCAGTACGCGTAAATTACAGTGGGGCAGAGAAACATTTTAGCATGTTAGAGTAAAGTTTTGCAAGAAATTAACAGTAAATTTAATGTGCGCAGGTAAATTCCGTTCATTAAAGTCTAAAAAATGAGTGCTTACTTTCATAAAAGACTCCGATTGGCGAATAAGGAGGTCTTCATCAAGTAGAAACCCAATACGCCCACGCCAAATTTTTGGCAGTAGTTGTCAATGGCTGCTTTATATTCCGGAGGCAACTTAGTCCACAGGAGAAACTGTTCAAAAATTATCAAGTTCACTGGACCCGCGGACGGCGCAGAAGATAGGAAGGAAGGCAGCAGCTGGAAGCGGTCGGGTGCTAAACTTATGAAGGAAATTCTTTGGGCCTGAAGGGCCGCTCTGATTGTCGACGAGTCTTTTGACGTTGAAGAGCTTTTTAGTAGGAGCACCTTCGAGTTTGGTGATATAGTACTGCCAAGGTTTTATTGGAAAAAGATGTCGTTTGGGCACACTGCGGGTTCGTAAGTTGTGCGCCCGCACGTCAACTGACAGTATCAGGGGTTGTGAACAGAATAGAGTGGATAGCCACGACTCCACATCAGAGAATAGAAGGAAGACTAAAGTAATAAGGCCAAAAGTGAAGAGAATAGTTCTCATCTTTCGCGCAGGCAGACCGGGAACATAAATTGGCAATTCCATTTGCACGAAGAGACACAAAGGAGATAGTACTGCTTTACACGTCAAGCTAACCCCGCAATACGTCTGCCCGGAGCTAAAAGAAAAGACATTTAAAGTTACAGGTAAGATGCCGAGGCAAAGTGAGAGCTTGTGTGTTAGCTACAAGGCGTAGTCAAGTCAACAAAAGTTCAGAATATATTCGCGAAAGTTTTGTCGAAACGTCTCGAAATAGCTGGGATAATATGCCATACAAAAACTGGTCCGTTTTGCTCTGCGTCCCCCATCGCGTGCTGTGGGCGGCGTTATGATTCTGAAACTACGAAGGCGGAAAATGTATGGCATCAGTTCAGAGAGAAAGGCTATTGACTCGGCCAAATTTAACGCTCTGTTGTAAGGAGATCTAAAAAATATCCAAATTTCCGGTACTTCACCTTAACAAATGAATTATTTTAATGTCTAATTTCAACAAAAGACAAAAAAATTTCATTTTAATAGTCTCCTTAAGGTGACTACCATAAGCGAATTGTGGGAAACCAACTAAGGAGGATGTTTTCATGTGCCTCAGTCTCTATAGGGTTAAATTAATCGGTCGGACGGCCTACAGTTTTAAGGAAGCCCAAATAAGAATTTTAAAAGCGGTTTAATGAACCTCAACGCTAGCCGATGCAGTAATCTAGAGAGAGAAATGAATCCGTGCACACTTAAATGTACCCCCTAAAAGGTGCGCCCTAACTTTTCTAAACGAGACTTGCGACTGCATTCACAGGGAGGAAAGAGGTGGAACTTATTAGTCAAGCCAGTCATGGATCTCCTAAAATAAGTAGTTAGAATCACAAAATGACCGTCGTACCGATGACAACTCAACCAGGGTCGAGAGTCAGCCTTCGACAACTGGTAGAGGCATTTAGAACGTCTTAGTTCTCATGACCAACCACGCACTACACCCCCTTTCCCGAAGTCGAGGTTATTATTTTAGAGCTTACAAGATGCCTTTTGATTTATCACTTGACAGAAATAAATCTTGAATGCAGCAAAAGCACAGCGAAAAATAGTACACCTGGAGGATTTCTTCCCAAATGAAGACGTAAATATTGTATATTTAGGTTCCTGGAACCGTGAGCCACTTCAAAAATCAAGAAGATACACGATAGGCTTTGATGATTACAGCGCGATAGACCGGAAAGAGATGTGCGAACCGCATAAATTATTGTCGGCTTACTTGCAAGTATCCTTGACAGCGTCATTTCTAGGTGGTTCTAAGATGTATCTCGTGCAAGGATCCCCGACAAGATGTAGACGAAGATTTCACTGTGATCAAAGGATATGATTTGTAGTATTTTCTAGTTGAGTACGTTTTTCAGCAGCATCTCCTACACC
The DNA here is from genome assembly GCA_017591395.1 of Schistocephalus solidus. NCBI lineage: Eukaryota > Metazoa > Platyhelminthes > Cestoda > Diphyllobothriidea > Diphyllobothriidae > Schistocephalus > Schistocephalus solidus. The sequence goes on from WEDG01004367.1 coordinate 98,737, forward strand.
CTGAAAGAAGTGGGTAGTTTAACGAGTCCCGCGACCACATTACCGCCATATGAAAAGTTTCGGAACGATACCACCATCCAAAGCAACATTACAGGGTTGTTGCGGGTCTTTAAAAAACCTTCAATACCCCAAAGAGAGACGCAAATCAGGCATTTCCCGCCATTCTACTTGTATGACCACCATCGAAGGGAAAAGAATGGACTCTGAGCGAAAACCTGAATCGAATAGAATACACTCAATAAGGCAAAATTTCAAAGACATCTCCATTGTCAGGTTCAGCTCATTCTGTTTTATTGAGCCTTTCAAAAATTTATTCCACTTCTAAGCGAGTGCTGCTACTCAAACCTCAAAGGAAAATAAAGGTTCGCGACACGTCCCCACGAAAAATTTGCCTGCTCCAGACTTTTATATCTTACACTATCCCCACTTTCCTCATACAATCCAAGGTCGAATCGTGCTTCAGCTGCCTTACAAAATTTTTAATATTCGCTTTCCTCTCGATATCATTATGGTCAGACCTGACAAAATTTCTTCGCCATCTAAAATTTCTAAGATGTAAAAAGCCGCTTCCTTAGAACTACTCTACAAGCTAGTCCTCGTGACAGTCTTAAGGACATTAACACACTAATAAAAAAGAGATTTACAGACTGAATGATCTGTTTGTTAGTCAGCTTTTTGCCTCCTTATACACTTTCATTTCCACTTTCCTCTTCGAAACTCTGGAGGAATCTTAAGCATCTCACTGGTCAACGCAGCAAACTGGCACATACTGATGCTTATTTCGATTCTTTCAATGAAAATTTTATCTATACTTCCACTGACTCCAAGCCCCTCAAACAACATTTCGCTACTTCTAAGTGTCTTTTCTTCTGTCAGTGGCAGCAGTGGAGAAACACCTGAAAAAGGTCCGGAGTTCAACAGCTGCCAGGTGTCATACCATTTATCCTCAAGTCTTGGTGCTCTCAGATAGCCCCTATTTTGTCACACCTTATCACCATGTCCTTCGTAGAGCCTACGATACCTGACGTTTGGCTTCCAGTAAAAATCACTCTTATCCCTAAAAAGCTCCCTAATTTTGGTCCTAAACCTTTTTCCTCCAATCGCCTGTTCTTCCGCTTTACTGGAGCTTACTGAACGGGTCGCCTTACACATATTTATGCCATTTTCCTCCAATTTCTCCGACAAATTACAATTTGTATATAAGGCCAGACGTAGTAACCTTGATGCCACTGCTCTTGTGGTCCATTCCGCGTACGCATGTGCATAACATGACTAATCTTCTGTCTTCAATACTATGCCACGCCATCTCCTCCTTAACAAAACATCCGGGTGTGGCTCTCCCGGCTGAGCTGTCTTTTGGCGCGAAGAATATTTTACTTCGTGCCATCAATTCGTACAATCCGACAGGCAAAAATCTAGTCCTTCCCAACAAATGTGTTCTTCAAGGTGCCATCCTATCTCCTCATCTTTTCTACCTCCCCAATGACAAGTTGAGATCACCTGTCTGCATATAAAATATGCCGACCATATGGCTGTTTGCCATCCTCTTAAAAGTCAAACACATCCCCACTCTCTGAAGGACAGCCTGGATCATGTCTCCACATGGTCATCAGATAATGGCCTAACTCAACCATGAGAAAGCTGTTTTTCAACCACGATCCTCTTAAGGTCCTGAATCCTTACACGTCCTTCCCAACGAGGTATACTCCTTCCGGTACCTTGGCGTTACTCTGACATCTAATCTTTCATTCCTCCATCATACTGATTCTCTTTTTTACAAAAATTCGAAAAGATCTTTATTATATCCATCGTGTACGTTTCCACCACACGCCTTAATACCTTATTTGGCGATTTATATATGCATGTATTCTTCCCGTCATCCTCTATTTTTCTCCTGTGATTTTTCAAACTTTGCTTAAAAGGGCTTTCTGATTTTAAAAAGTAACCTCCGAATACTCTCTTCTACTGCTAGTGTTTTTAATACTGATTTAGTGGATACCATACTAAAACGACCCTAGGCGAGCGTCAAGCAATTTTCTGAGCGAATTCTTGATGAGGTTACTCATACCCTTCACTCCGACCTCACTGCCGTGAAGTCTTCCCACCCCATGCGCCGAGGGTTTTATGATATCGCTTGCCATACATCGGCTTATCAGTGCTATATTTTTGCCATTTTTAGCATGCTATCCTACGGGTGAACAGATTGAAGTACAGAAGCTCAGAGTCAAACTGTCTCCCCTATTAGATATCAATTTTTAAACCTTTTGATACTTGGATAATCTGTTAACTTATCATATTCTCTCATTGAATAGAGCCATTTTGGTAGGAAATTTAAATGATACTTTAAAAATAAAGCGTATTCCTCTCTCTCGCTCTCTCTTAAGATCTCCCCTACAAATATGACTGACGTTTGCGCACATTATTTTTAACCCACCCTATAAGCTCAGTGCTACTGCTCCGAATACAAAGCGGTCTCCTGTTGGAAGCGGTTGAAAATGTGGCACAGTATGGACGGCTAAGTGAGGATAATTTTCGGGCGATCACATTCGGCCCCTGAACTTGAGAAGTTTGCGTCGAGATCGATAAACTCTTCGTCTGATAACACTGGATGAGGCACAAGGTATGATAAGTTGGAGGCCAGGCATAATGGCGATGCATGTAAACTAGCAAAATCTAATAAAAAGAGTTCAGTTATATGTGCACGCGGTGCTGCGGCACAGAAAAGCACAGCCGATGCTCAGAGTAGAGGAGGAGGGGGTCTTTGTTAAAATGCTTCTGCAAATAGTGCATACAGCTGTATCTGCCCACAATTCGTATAAAATACGTCTTTTTTTCAGCTGGAGACTAATTATCTCCGAATTGAAATTGGTAACAACTTTTAGAAAGCGGCTTATTATCGGTTCGCCTTCGCGAGCGGTGCTCGTAGACTCTCAAAACGCACAGTCCCTATAGTGAGTGTGTTGCCAGCACTGCAGAGAATACGTGATCATAGCGACAGGATGAACATTTACATATTTAAATTTTGACCGCATTTTCTCCTGTGCGTTTGTAGACAGTACTATGTTAAGCTCACAACCGACCAGACATTCTACACAAAAATGTCGATCAGCAATTAATAGTGCCATCTTTAAACTTTAGTTGAGCGGTCATTAGCTATCACCACCGGTGAGTTAGCCAAATATAATAATGGTCAAAATTCAAGGAAACACTCGAAGACCATGCTTTTTCAGGACAATGCATACGCACACAGTGATTCAAGCGTGACCATGCCCACAGCGATATCCGCAAGTACCTTTCCTAGACAATTACCGAAGGCATCGTAAACAGCGACGTAGATATCACACCACAAACCACAAGCAGTCCTCCGTGAAAGCATACCTGTGGTGGATGATGCAATGCCACCTGCAGCAACTGAGGACCTTAAAGGACCTGAAAATGCAAATAGCTGCCTCAACAGATGAGGCTCCCATGCGCCCCAGGCAGCACGTAACAGTCCAATTTTTAATCAGATGGTGATCATTGAGGACGAAGACGCCCTGACGATAGAGGAAGGAGACAATGGTCCCAGGCAGCAACTGTAACGTATTGACTTATTCGCCAGGTTGCCTACTTAGTCCCCTTCGGTTGGGACAGCGTTAGCACGTTTGCTTATCGTTTGTACAGTAACTTATTCGCCGACAAGGAAACTTACCGCCTCACCTTCTACGGTAGGCAACAAGGCAAAAGAGCCGCCTTCAGCTCCCCGCTCTACGCCGTTGTCTTGGATAAGGAATGCCACATTTTTTAAAGTACAACGTGTACCGTAGACATTTTCGGTAAATGGAATACTTCCCAGCAGCCTGATAAACGGCAGATAATAATGCATTAAAAAACGCTTTCAAAAACATAAAGGCTTTGCCTGCTGGCCACTCTCGGCAGGAGTTTTGATGGTAAGTCACTTTGAAGTGACTTAAACATGCGAATGTTCACATCGAAAAAAGCGTTGTTTACTTACCCCGACACTAACTTCCCTTGTTTTATTTCAGACGAAAGGCCAGGTCAAACGGCAAAAGGGCAAAACTGCTTAAACGCAGCCTTAAAGTTGTCTTCTATCAGAAATTTTCCTCACTGATTATCGGGGTACATTTTATTTTTGTACATTTACCTTTTTTATAGTATGTTTTAAACAACATATTTCATGCTTACAGACTTCCATCAATGACCCCTAAACTGGCCACGTGGTAGATGCGTTGGAACAACACGGGGGCTACATCAGGGCACAGCATGCGTTATTCAGGTTGCACTCAGCGAACAAATGCTGAACATGAGAGGTGTTGTGGCACGCCTAGGGGCGTCTAGGGCTTAGGAGATCCGGTCGTGCCCGTCACCTGCGTCCTCTCCCGCCTCCGGTATTCTTGACTCTGTATTGACACCGGGCTAAGGTAAGGGAGGAGGAGAGAGTGCGGTAGCTGCAGCGTAAGGCTAATATCACTTAAAACTAATTCACGCGCAAGTCACCGTCCCTGCACCACACTTCCGTGGAGCATACAGTGGACATCGTCGGACTACGACGGTCAAAACTTAATACAGTTAGATTTTACGTACAATTGAATGGGGATCAGATATATAACTTTTAAAATAGGATGGGTATACTTAAGGTATTAAGGGTCCCGTCATGCGGTTGAAAAGTGAGATACGAATTTTTGGATCCCATTCGAGTTCGAAACAGTGGCCAAACTCGGATACGATTTGTGTTCAAATTTCCATAATGCCAAATCCAATTTGTTTGCTTTTCGCGTCCGAAAAGTTTTCAGAGTTCACTCGTCACACTCTCCTCGGAAGGCTAACCGTGCTTTCATTAGTTACTGGTGCCAGCAATAAATGAGCATATGGCGGACATGAAAAGAGCCATCATTGTGCTTTGCTAAAGTAGAGCTAGGAGATCGCAGACACAATCTGTTCTCTCAGACAGCACGGGATATGTGGTCGATGGATAAAAGAGCTGCAGTCCACATTTAACCAGCAGTCCTCAAATGCTGCCGCCGTAGCCAGTCAACTGCGTGAATTGAGTAAGCCGGCCTGTGCACTCGGCTGTTGGTCGCCAAGAGAAAGGAAGATAATTCTTACCGAACCAAACTGGTAGGCAACGCAACTTAGCATTCTCAGTTACATTAGGTCTCCTTCCTTGCACCTTATTTGTGGACGTGGTCTGTCTGCATATAAATTTCAAACGCAGAAAAATGAAGGAGGTCCTTTCGGGCCACATATTTTGTGAATTGATCATTAATATGCTTCATTATTTCCAGAAACTCTCCATCTTACCAAGATTTTTACGGCATTGGATGCTGATGGCAATTCTACCTTCGCTGACCTCGACTCAGCTGTAAATAAGCGACTAAAATGGTTGCTGGACAGCCTGGCCTGGCGTGTACAAATGCTAACTACTCCCTAGCATACTAACGGTGAATTTATCTGCAACACTACATTCAAACACTTATAAACTAAAGACTACAAGAAGCCTATAACCCTGGGTATGGAGGGCAGCAAGATCACTATAAAATACCTAGTAAGGCTGTAAATAACACTATACGAGAAATAAAAT